>CM074497.1:13298736-13580391 GCA_037389245.1 Oryzias sinensis | reverse complement strand
TATATATATATATATATATATATTGTTTTCTTATTAGTTGATTTCAGCTACAAATTAAGGCAATAATAAGAGATTACTTACAAATTTCAAATGTGAAACCACGGTTCAAACAGATTCTCTCCAGGTTTTAAATCTTGAGTAGCTAGAGTGAGACCAGATAACCATATTATCCCTATGTGGCTGGTCAAACATTGAGGTTTTTCCAGATTTTTCTCCAGTCTAAAATTAATTTTACAACAAAATTACACAATTATCAGTTTTCAATAGCCTTTTTTTTACTCCTTATAGCTAAGAAAATGTAGGCTGTGTAATGAAGAGATTTTTGTAAAAGTAGACGTAATACCTTATCATGACGCATAAAAGACAGAGATTGTACATTTGAAGTCCCACTCCAATCAAAACAAAGATGTACATTGATCTAGACGTCTACCATTGGATGCATCAGAATGGAGTGGAGCAGAAGGCTTGTGGCCTGCCTACTGTAGCACCTATATCACTGCTGCAAGCTTTTTCCAACAGCATTTTTTCCGTTTGCTCCTGATTCCAAGCAACTTCAATAAAGAAATACTCAAAAAAGAAAATTTAAGCTTCATTTTACATATGTCCTTCATTATGAAAAAAATGCTACAAGAACATGTCAAAAACACGATTTTTATTGGAGTGGGTGTTTAACTTTAAATAACTTCTAAAACCAGAATTTGCCCTTTTCATTCAAAAAGTTACCAACATTCCTAACAAAGTCATGCCTACAAAGAAGGAGAGTTTTATTTCATACAATGCACATCCTGTATAATGTAAAATGTTTGTTTAATAAAGATAGGCAAGAAGTGTCAGTAACAGATGTCTCAGTTTAGTACAGACATCTACTTTAATGATCAATCCAAGTGTAGACAACACAGAACTGACAGGATACTCACTAATTAATCTGCACTGTTTATGTTGACAAAATGTCAGCCTGACATCTGCAGACAGCTGGCTAGACAGCATTGGCTTGCCAGGCACAGGCAGACTATTTATGAGATATGAAGCAAGCAGTGAGGTCAGGTGATCTCTGTTTGTCTCCAGACACGATTTCCTGTTAAAGAACACAAATAGATAGATAGATAGATTTTCTTCTAATTTCAGTCTGTTAACCATCAAAGTGTTGATTTCAGTTGTAGACACTCTGAGTTTGAAACTTACTCACAACAGTCCACAAGGTGAGTTTATGCAGAATTTGGTACAGTCCTTTTAGAGATCCCTTTTTTAGAGATTTGAAGGGGAAGGATTTCTTGATAAAATAATAATAATTTTCTCCCCAGATTGCTTTAATATTAACGAAAAATAATTTAATAGTGTGTTTGTACCATTTTCTTACTCAATAAGAGTCCACTGAGATGGACAAATAATTATTTAGTAAGTAATAAAGGATCAATGTCAAATATCACTATAACTCAATACTAATAAAAAGGTTCTAAACCTTTACCAAGCCATTCTATTCCACTGCAATTAAAGTCTGCACAAACAAAGCATAAGATAAAGGGCATTGCTGAGCCTCAAAACAACAAAAAGTGTCAGAGGGTCACAGCAATATCCCTGTCAATCTCACAGCCCGGTGTTCTGTCCAAATTAGGTTTAATAAAGCCCAATGGCTCGTATACTGGATGGGATTTGGTTCCAGCGAAGCATCTGTTATGGATTATAAGGCTTTGTTCCAAAAGTGTATTTACAGCTAAGGAGATTGCCTTTAAATCAGCTAAGTGTTTCTGGACTGCAGATAAGAACAATAAATTGGCAGGTGCTTCTATAAATATTGATTTATGAAGTAAATATTGCAAAAACAGCCTTTATATATCAGGAAATCCACTGACGGACCACTTGATGGAATCACTTTCACATTTTGAAGCTCTACACATTTTTTATTGCTATTTCCATTTCTCCTTATAAGTCTGGCTGCTTCCAAAAATTGTGTGTGTGCATACAAAAAGTAGTAAGTATATGGCACATCCAATTTAATCACACATTTTAATTTATAGTTTGTGCCCTACATCTGAGGCCGTGAGTCTCCAAAAACTGGGGAGAGTTTGCAAGATGTTCCTTAACAGCCAGGACAATCCATCAGGATGTTTGGAAGATGTTTTGCGCTTGACACACCTCTGGGGTTGGGCTACTTGGCAGGGAAAGAGCCCCACCTTGGTTGCAGTATTACCCCCCCCCCCCCCTTCCCCCCCTTTAAAGGGTGGTGACTTGGACAGCACTACCAACAAACAGCAGGTGTACAAATTATGCCTCCAGCCATTACATTTTAATTACACCTTTCAGTAAATACAGTGGTCCCTTGTTTATTGCGGGAGTGATAGTCCAAAAATAACCCACAACAGCCAAAAGAAGTTTTAAGGCTGTCAAAACACTTACTACACACTTTACACTTTTCTTAAACAGACATTACACTTTCTTCATAGTTTTCTCTCTTGTTTAAACTCTCAAGTTTAAAACCTCACAGAAAAGTGTGTTCATTGTTGAATGAAACCCAAAATCATCTTTACAACTGAATGTATTATATGCTATAAATGACACTGACTGACAATATTTTTATAGCCAGTAAGGATGCAATAAAACACAATAAAATTATATCTTTAAAAAGAAAACATGTACAATTACACAAAAAACATCGAAACAGCAAGGCCAAGAAAGGTGGACAAAGTTATAGCGAGAAATTTACCCATACAGATTGCTAGATGAGGGTTGGGAGGGTATTGAGCCTTTGACCCTTACCCCATACCTTGTGAGTGGAGCCAGCAGCTCCATGGTATGATGGTGGTAGTTGTGTACCTTAAGTGTTGGGTCCCCAAGCCCCGTGTCCTTCTCTCCACATGGAGGGGGGAATCCCTGGAATCTCTGGACATACTATTAATCTGAGATAGGGGTGGGATTATATAAGCTTGCTTCTTCCCACTCCTTTTCAAGCAATAAATCAAACTCTACTTTTACTTTAGTTAATGATCACTGCATTTAATTAAGCAAATGTGATTCAAGTGAGGTTTTTGTTTTGTTTTATTTTCTGTCTTTTATGCATTTCATCATTTCTGTAATGAGTTTGATAGATATGTGTAAATTCTTTTTTGCTTTGAATACAATGCTTGAAATAAATCAATAAAATCAAAATCAAGATTACATTTAATCTGAGTTGGGGGGTGTTGTTGTCCCCTTGGGACTGATTCTGGTATTTTTCTTTGGATGAGGGACGATTCAACATTTTCAATCACCTTCTTGGTTATTGATTTTATATTTTCTGTCAAGGACCTCTACCTCTTGTCAGCACCTTCCTCCTGGCTAGGGGGTGGTGATAGTATGGTCCTTGTTTCAACCGTGTACTGGATTAACCACTGAGGCCCATGTAAACTATATTGACTGGGTATCTTGTGTTTTTAACATGTTTGGTATCCCAAATATTCAAATCCTTTGTTTTTTTATGGTTTCCTGTAGGGGTGCACGGAAGGTGCCAGAAGGCTGTAGTTTGGTTTGGAGTTTGCAACACAAGCCTACATGTGGGCTTTCTTCTGAGGTAGCCTTTTCCCATAGTCCAAAAGCATTCAAAGGTTGATTTATTGAATTATCTCTCAAGAGCAAAAGTGAGAGTATTTGTATGTATGTGGCCTACATAAGACTGACAAATTGTCCAGGTTGTACAGTGTCATCACTGTGAAATAGCTGGGCACCTTTAGCTCAGCACCTCTGTCTCCTGAACAGGGCCAAGAGAGTTTAGATGATGAAATGATGGATAGATGGTCTGTAACCCCCCTCCCCTTGGGCTCTTTTTTGTTTTCTCTTACCCAAGTTCTCCCCTCACCCTCCTTTGTCTGAAATATACAATGTAATCAAATACCTGTGTTTGTCAAATTGATTATGATATCCTCCTAAAATTCTATAATAAATAAATGCAAGAATGGGGTAAACAAAAAAAAAAAATACATAAGCAGGTCATCTACTTGCATATTTGAAAGAATAACTTTATAATCTTTGTCTGCAACAGTACTGTCTTAGCAAGTTTAATTAAATTCAATTAATCAAAATAACAAATAATGCAACTTATGCACAGGACAGCTCAAAGAGGACGTTTGAAACTGAGATAAAGATTTAAAATCCGGCCTATTAGGAGTAGAGTAACTTTCAAGCAACTTGGCATTGGCAAAGAAATAAATGATCACTGGAAATCATTTACAGTATCCACCCCTCATTCACAGGGGGGTTAGAGACTCGAGACACCCACAAATTGGAATCCGCAAATACAGAGACCCACCCCCACAGCCCAAGAATGTCTGTCACCAATCCTTACTCATCAGAAACCCTCATAAACATTTCTGATGCTTTATAAAACAAAATATTTCGCAACATCACTAGTATTTTCTTATTTAGAGCAATAGACTGTACCATGGCGTACTTTATAGTGCACATTAGGAGTGTCAGAATGTCACTCTGTGTCTTAAAACCAGGAGCCTGTGCTTCCTCCTTCATCAATTAAGTACATCTTCTTTCAGAAGAGGCCGGTTTCATCCATCATTCATTCATCCGGCTAATGATTATTCTTCGCAATCATCTTCCTATGGTTTCAGGATATTTTCCGGACGCTTCTGAGTCAGCTGATGCCATTTGTCCATGCAGGGGGACAAACTTTGTGCATAGCGATTCAGGAACCAAAATAGCTGTGAAATATTCCTCAGCAGCCAGCAAGGAAGCCGAAGGGCTGGTGTGCTCGTCATCTCTGCTCCCCTCCTCTCCAGTAGCACCTCCTTCGATCACAAAAGTCTCATACAAGCGTCTTGAGCTGCGATTTGTGAGGAACGCGAGGAGTCACGTGACTTAAAAAAAAATCTTCAAATACATGAATGCGAATAAGCATGGTAACACTGTACCACTATTGTAAAAACACAAGAACCAATCTTTTATTCCACCCCTTTGCCCTACCCTATTTAATGTATCACGGAGGAATCATGATGTGACAAGTAGAGTCACAGTTCTGCAGCCTGTGTGACATGTGACAAAAAAGTCCTGTGGCCCTTCTTCTGAGAGGCCATGTGAACACGTTTATAAAAAGAAGACGGTCTGATGATTGCCCAACGGGATGTTAACATCAGGTAGTCAAGTGATTTATTGCACCATGGAGAATTCACCACAGACTTTACAAGATAGGAGGTATAAGTGTTGTTATTGCTTTGAGCATCAAAGAAAAGCTGCCAAAGCCATTTTCTCTGACTGTACTTAGGAAAGACACAATGAATCAGTCACCACTGTCCCTTGGCTCAACGCAAGCTGTCAGAGTCTATGAAAGAGTAAATGAGTTATGACAACATAAGCCTGAACAACGGTTGTAGAAGCAATCATTACCAGCAATGCAACCACCTCTTTAATGGGGCACTTTGAGGTGGATGTCATTTGTAACTTGGTAACACTTTTTGATGAGGTACACAAACAATTTAGATAAATGAGGTACAATTTAGGAACTGGCTGAAGTTTTTTTTTCTTTTTTTTATAAGCTTAAATTTCTATCAAAATGTATGTCTCTTACCATTAAAGCCCTCTCATCAGTAAGGGTAAAAACACAAAACCAGATGAGTTATTACGTAGGTCATAATTAAATTAAGTCATGAGTAAAATGAACATACAACTCAGCTGTTCACCTGCTTTCGTTAAATTTTCAACCAAAGGAAGATTTGGAAACTCAACTCCAACATCTGTCTGTAAAGGCAATAATGTTTCAAAAGTTCAAAACAGTTTTTGTTTTGCTTAAGAGAAACTTTAGTTTAATAAAAGATCAAATTGTGTAATCCTGTAACTTTTCGACCGTTATCACAGTCAACATGAATCCGCTGTTTCTGATGCAGAGAAAAGTAGCTCTTCATTCTGTGAGGTATTGGGGCCAGGGAGGTTTTTGTTCTGCTTTTATTTTGTTACTTCCTATATCTCACAAGTCCTCTCATTTCATTTGTGTCACCTTTCCCACAGTGTGTTCACCTGCCCTCCCTGATGTGCGCAACTGTCTGTAATTGTTTAATCTGTCCTCATGTGTTTAGTCTGCGTCTCCCCTGCACTTGCTGCCAGATTGTTTTGTGCTTTTCATAAAGCTACAAGTATCCTTGTCTGCAGAGCAACTTGGAAATTAAATCTGAACTTTCGTTTGGAAATCCTGCGTACTGCATTTTGTGTCCACACAATCCTGACGAATCCTGACTCACTCTGGCTTTGCAACAATATATATGCAACACGTTGACTCAAACTGACGTAAAGAGTTGCATGACAGAATCAGCTGATTTAGATTGATGGTGTAAGCACATCACTAGTGTAATGCTGCGTCCAATCGGGGACTCGGATTGGGTAGAGATGTAAGGATGATGCCCCTTTGACTTCACAGGAGTGCCAACTGTTTGTAAATTGATAATGCAGGAGAAATGAATAATTCCGGTTCTATGACACCAAGTTTTTCATTTATTGGTATAGAGCTGTGAAAGAAAAAGCCTGGAACATGATACACAAGATTTGCACCCCTTTGACATTTTGCACATGTTCTAGTATTGGGCAGCGACAGTCCAGTACAAACACCATATGCTAAAAGCATGTTCAAGAACCAGCGTTCAGCGCCTTCTTGAACATGCATCACATGCCTGGTGTGAAAATAGCATAAGTGCTTAAATATCAGTGCAAGGCGGCTTTTCTCCACTTCAGAATCAATTGGAATTATGGTAATTGCATAAACAGTTGAAAAATTATGTTTGTTGAAAGAATTTCAAAGTTTTAGCTAAAGCTTCAGTGTTAAAGGGTTAATAGAAACACAGGAAACAGGAAGCATGTTTGCAGTGCTAACCAGGGACGTGCACAGGATTTTAGTGGGGCAGGGGCTCAAAGTCGGAAAATTATTATTTTGTCTTTGAAACAATATGGAAATCAGGTAAAACTTCTAATTGCAAAATATTATTTTAAACAGATAAATTTAGTGTCAGGACCCATACTGAGAAAGCAATGAAGTCACCATGAATACTGATCATTTGATTTGAATTTGATTTGAACGTGGTACCCAACTCCCTGTCCCTGCACGATCTGCTCTGTCCCTAGAATTGGTGCGCTGTGTTCAGACGTCTGGCAAAAGTAAAAAGGGACTCCTACAGACGTAAAATATGAAGCATATTTAAGCTTGTCAAATCAGCAGACGACGTCTACTCTCAGTGTTTTCAGATTGGACACATTTGGTTCACTTACAGAGAGTTTGTTTCCACTGATAATCCAGAACACATTTTCAGTCTGAATACACCCAAGCAGACCCGGGAACCGCTCTTTTGAGGCAGTTTCGGTTTGTTTCCAATCGGACCGAGCTTCAGTTCACTCTGAGATTCCTCAGACTGAATACAGTTTGTTCTCAGAGCAGAAGAACTTGACCAAAACTGTCACCATTACCGGTGATCACATGATGTAAACAGAGTAGGAATGTAGAAACTGATGAGCTGCGAAAAAATGTAAATGAGCGATTTACGTATTATCAAAGTAAAAAAAAAGAGCAAGTACAACTCCTTACTTGTTACACCATTTATTTAACACAGCTAAAAACCAGTTTTACATGCTTTTCTGTGTCTCGTTTCACGGAACGCGCTGCTGCGATGTCATCCTAAAAGCTACCTTTTAGTTCCTTAACAGAATTCTCTCAAAACAACGCCATAACACCACAGTAATGAGACACAGCAACTCACTGAAATGTGGTTGGATGAATGCAGTCTCATCAAAACAGCTTTTAGCGTGATACTCATTGCTGCTCACTGTTTTCCCCACAATCTATATGTTATAAACAGTTATCAGTGTACCTTCTTAGCTGTCTTCTTGCCAGTAACTGCCCTGCAGAATCCCTCCACTGGACCAAAATAGCAGTATAAAATATTGTGCTTGACGTTGATGCAGACATTTAAAATTGGTCACCGAAATATAAAGTTTAAACAAACGGCCCAGAGAAGGACTGCAAAGCACTTCCATAAGTTCTGTCTCAAGTTGCTTTTGTAACTTCCTGATCATGGCGATCTTGATTGAGGAAAAGAATGGGCATTGGCTGGAGGGACAAAAGCTCCTGCCTCGGGCACTACCCCACGGAAATGCCACTAACACTGTACGAATTCCGGATTACTAAAAAACCTGAAAATAAGGTCAAAGACTTGCAGAAGAACACAGAGCAAGTTAAACTTAACTTCCTCTTCATCCCCAAGGCTCTGAAAAATACTTAGGAGATAGTTGAGGCAGGCTCTGTTGAAAGCTCCCCCGCCGGCACGCAAAGCTTTACTTTTGATGTTAATTCCTTGAAAGCTGTTTCTTTAGCTGGGGATTAGTGCATGAAGAGCTAGGCTTACCATGCTGTGGCTAATAAAGATGAAACATCTAACTCAGGTACACACACTCACATGGGAACAGTGTCAATGTAGTTGCCTTAATTATAGGGAACTCACTTTGCTTCAGTAGCTATAAGAATGGGACGACATTTGTAGTTTGAAAATACTGTGGTATTAAATATTAAGAATCCTCTGTGTTCTTTAGACCAAAGTCTTAGGGATAAAATAATGAATATATAGGCACATCACTTCCCCAGCTCATGTGATCAAAGCTGTCTTCGTAGTTTTCTCTCAGCTTCCCTAGCTTTCGTCTTCTTACCATTCTTCTAAAGTCTGACTGTTATGAAGTGTGTCCATTACTGCTGCTGATTAGCCCCAGTGTCTGTTCTGTCTTGAGTGAATGTCGTTGTTAATGATCCCGCTCCGGCGTGCATGGAGAGCCGACACCACAATTCATCTGCCTGACCAAAATCTTCATGATTAATAGATGTTACGCAAGAAGATTCATCCCTTTGAATATTTGAAATTGTTCTCCCCATCACTGAGTCCTCTGCTTTGACAGCTTTAAGGAGTAAATTAATCAGCCACATCAATACATCTTCCCTGCTTTCAAGTCCAATGAATTATTATTTCTTTCTTTCTTTTCATCACTTACTTGTATTCGAATAATTAACACCAAGATGATTAATTCCAGTGTCCCTTATTTATTCAAAATAGAAATATTATTTAACTTTTCTTCCCACATATTGACAAGAAGACAGTATCACCAAATTAACTCAATAAGCTTTCTAACATGGACCAAGCATTAATTCAGCAACATTAAAGTTATTCATGGCAACCTCAAATCAAATCCTATTATCACAGCTCAGCTTAGTGGAATTTCATTAGCTGTTGGGCCACACAGTTGCTCCGCAGCTAATGTGTCTGTGTTCTCTCTCGCTTATGTTCTAAGAGAACGTCTTGTTCAAGGTGTGTTTTGATTATGTATAAATCAACTACCCTGTTTACTTGCATAGGAGAGGCATTAATACACTTTGGTCACGGTTGTCAGTTTGTATATAGGTATATCATGCGGCAGGAAGGCACAATAATGTGGAAGCCAATGAGGTTTGTAAGAGGATGCTTAATCTTATGCGTCTCATTTGTAAAGATATGGTTGGAAAACACATCTACCCTACCTGTCATAGTTTTTTTTTTCTTCTGCTGCAGATATAAAAATCAGATTATAAATCGGTCGAAGACGGGCAATCTAAAAAATGTCTGTCAAGTCCCAAAGTTAAAAAAAAGTGCCAAATAAATATTTTACTGCCTGGTTTGATGGGGCCAAATTGTCTATGTCGCTATCATTCGATTGGGGGCAGATCTGCCAAACTAGTGCATGATTGCAAAGCATAAATATTATCAGTGAAAGATTCAGAGTCCAGTTTTGCAGGAGTGGCCCAGAAGGATTTAAAACCGCCTCAGTGAGAGCATGATCAGAGCAGATTATCACTGGGTCACAAACCAGCAGACTGATAATCAGAAGTGTGTAATTAACCATCAGAGGCCATAGAGCACAAACATGATATGGAACTGCCCCCTGGGCACTGTTTTTCTTACCACTCTGTTTTTATCCTGTATCTCAGGTCCTGGCAGGTCTTAACTGCTGAGCACGTCAATGTCACCTCAATGTCAGTGTCAATCTCAATGTCCTCATCTTTTACAGCTCACTAAAGCCAGATTGTCGTTCGCATGCATAAAAATGCACCCAACATCTTCTTTCGAATAATACATACTTTTTCCCAAAGATTTTACAATCTTTCTGCTTCTACAGTTTTCACTCATCCAATGAAACATTTTTTTTGTTGGATTCACTGTAGTATTTTTATAATAAAACTTTATATTTATAATAAAATCAAAACCATTCATAAGCATGAGAAATCTTTTCAGAACATTATGTAAATGACATTTTTGAAAGATGAAACAAGTGTGTGCTCATTAAATGAGGCTTTGTTGATTTCATCTCAGGGTTCTACTATGGTGTTGTGAACAAAAAACACAACCTGTCAAAAAACATTGAAATTTCACAAATATTTCAAATCTGAAATATTTCCAGGTGTTCAAGATTATGAGGACGAGTTCCAGCTCCATGTTGTATTTTTTGCTAGAAATTTAAAACTGTTCAGCAACTTTTTAAAACATGTGTCTGATTTCAAACTGTTCCAGATTTGGTTTGGTGAATCAGAACGTGTCTCCAGAAGGTGTGTTTAGTCCTTTTGGCTTTGTGCTATCTTAGATGACCCCACCCTTGCATCGACGTGTTCTCCCTACCATGACAGAGGTGGATAAAGGTGAAGAGGATTTCATGTAATTCATGGACATCAGTGAAGATCACAAATTATTGAAGAAAAAAGGTTCAGCGCACTGTCTAGTGGGTCTAGATGACCCAACTCCCAATGTTAACATGCCTAGGATAACACAAGGGTTACAGCTATGTTTATAGCCCCCTTAGCAATGCACATTCAAGCAGCCCAAAATGTGTGTACACATTTTGTACACACATGGTTATAAATCAGTTAGTCAAGTACAAGTTTATCCCATTCAGATAAACTAATGTCTTAAATTTTAATACAAAATAACACAATTCACCACATCGTTTTATAAAGCACAGACATTGTCACCTATAAATGTACTCTTCAGGATGCTCTTGGGGTTGCTGCTGCTGCCTCTTCTTCCTCTTTTCTCACTCTTCTTCTCCCTCTTGTCTTTCTTTTAAAACAACTATTGTTCTTGTGACTTTTTCACCCCTTGCCTGACAGAACTTTTACTTCTCCTCACTGGTCCCTGAGTTTGGGGAAATACTGTATGTAGGGAACGTCATGCTCCCTCTCATTCCCTCTTGTTTTCTCTTTCTGTCATAAAATGAACTTGCTGTTATACTTTGTGGGAAAAGATAAAATCTAAATATATAATAGATAATACACCTTTGGAAATATTGAAATCTCAACTCCTAGCTGTAAAATTCTTCAAAACAGATACAAGTTTCAACGTTTAGTCAATGGCACAGACCTGATCTGGGGTCCAGCAGCGCAAATTTTGCGGCCGGTGCGGCGCATAGGTCTGGCAGCAGAGCGATTTCGGCAGCAGGCCACGATTTTGTACCCGAATCATTTGAAAAATAGATACAAATAGATGGTTTAAATTTGTCAACTGGAGTGTCCGTGGGATAAATTTTAAAATAAGGATGTTTAACAAAAGTTTACCAGAATTATAAGAAAATTTTTGATTTGTGGAATATTCTGTTTTAATTTTAAGCTGTTCCAAGCAAAAGGAATGTGCTTTTCGTCTGGGCGCCATCTTGAAATCTATTCAGGCTATCATGGTCAACAATGCCATAAAAACAAACTTGACTGGAGGGGTTCTCATAAATGATTTCAAGATTTGGTAAAAATCTTGAATTCCTTACAGTGTGTTGTTGTTTACGTACCTTTAAGTGCATATTAACTGTTTAGGGGTCCTCCCCCTTCTCTACTCCCTTTAAGTTCATCTGATTTACACAAAGATACTCAGTCTTACTACGGCTGTATTCAGTCCTCCACCTCTCTAGATGTTCCTCCACTTGCTGCTCTTGATGCAAATCACAGTGTCATCTGCAAACATCATGGTTCACAGAGATTCCTGTCGAACCTCATCGTTCAGTTAGAAAGTATCAGTTTACCATGAGTGTTTGAAATGTAGAACAACTTTTGTATGAAGCTCATTAGAAACAAAAATAAAAATTTTACACTCTGTGTGCATTAGTCTTGCTAATAAATTTGGAATCACACAAATGAATTTGAGTTTAAACTTTTCAGTGCAACATGTCAGTCCAAAAGAAGAAAAAAAGAAATACTTGGCACATACTCAAAACCTCTTTTACCAACAAAGGTTAAAGCTGTGGAAGTACAATGATACATTACCCAATATGTTAATAGCAATACTATCCATTTGCTGAACCTGCTTTATTCATATTTTGCATAATGGGATTGGAGCCTAACAAGCCAAGCTACCTTACGATGAAGACAGGGTACACCCTGGACAACTCATCAATTGCAGAGCAACTAATTTAGTGACACCAATTGGCCAGTGAACCACGTTTTGTGAACTGTGAGAGGAAGCAGGTGTGCCCGGAGAAACAATGCATGAATGATGAGAACTTTTGAACTCCACAGATAAAGGACCCATCCAGGAATGCATTTTCTCTAAATATTTTGTTACGAATATTAAATATAGTACTAAATATTTCAGTGTTGATGTCATACTTTCATCTCCCACACTGCAATTCTGTGTATAATTTATTTATTTATTAACATTTAATAAAATATTTGTAAAATCATTCTAAAGTTTTGTTTTTTTTTCCTTCTTCAGAAATGCAATATGCCAGAAAGAAAAACAGGTTTAATGATTAATACTAACCTTTCAAATGTTTCTTTTTTTCCTCGTGTGCCTTATTAAGTCATGCTTTTTTACAACACCGTAAAGGGTTTGCACCAGAAGCAAAGCATCAACACCTCCAGCATCTTTCACATTACACCAGGATTTTATGTGGGACTATGTTGGACTCGATACTCAATCAGAGCAAAGAAAAAGGGTTTCACCTGTAAACAGATATTAGAGTCAATGTCCCGAGAGCTTCTACAAATACATAAATCAACACCTCCTCTCACCATAAATAGGCTCTGCAGTGCAATTTCACAGTGGAAGTCAGGTTATGCCTCGAGCCAAATGTAAAACAAAGCTGCCTTACCTCTTTTTGTCTGCATCAAACCTTCACCACACACTGATGGTTGACATCTTTACAGAATAATCTTCTTCAACACCCCTTTAGCAGATTTCTGAATAACAAGAACCATGGAAGTGCTGGTTTTTTATATATATATATTATATGTACGTATTATATTTACGTATTACAATGCACAGAGGGTGAGATCTCCTCTGTCACCTCAGGTCCTAGAAATGTCAGGGTATTTGTCAGGCACAGGGAATAAACGCCTACAGATGGAAATAGGGGAGTTATTCCTGATTCTGAGAAACCTGACAGATTTAACAACTTTTTGTCCAGCTCGATGTTGATTCATTTGTAAAGATCCCTACTTCCTCAGTCACTATATAGATGAATTCGGTAGAAAAACTGTCAATGTAAGCCTATCTAACACAGAGTCATAGAAACAAAATAAACTGACAGTTTAACTGTTGTCAATATTTTTTTGAATATTTTATTAGATCTGTCCAGGGTTCCAGTCATACCTTCAAGCAAGATTGTAGTGCTGGACACTGAAGCCTATGCCACAAAATGGGTCTTTAGACAGAAAGATTAAATGAAATTTAACAAAATTACTCAGTTTTAAAAGACACAGATATTCATGGACTAAATCTGATATTTAAGAGGAAAAAACTATTTCAAACAAATTCATGAACTAGCATCAGAGTAATCGTTTTTACAAATTCTAACATTAACTATTCTAATGATTTTATTTAAAGCAGGAAATAGAGAGGAGGTTATTGACAACTGACCAATCAGCAAGCTTCCATTATTTTTTGTAAATCTTGAAATGGGTGTAACACCACAACCAACTGAACATTTTGAATCTGCTCAACTGTGATATCCTACCTTGTTTTTAGAAAACACATTCACAAAAAATCCATACTGCTATTTCATTGAAACAATTACCACTAAACAAAATATAGGCAACACAGATATTAGTAGTGATATTTTCTTAGACTTAAGTAAGACTTTGGATCCGTCAGTTGTTCAATGTTAACAATCATCAAGTACTGAGAAAGCTCACCAGCTGTCCCAGTCAAGAATCAATTCTATACAAGTACCACAGGGCTCGTCTTAAACCCCTCTATTTTTATTCTCTTTGTGTAAATGTTAGAACCTGGTGGTGTATGACCCATAATGCAGGAGACCAGCATTGTGGCATAAAACTAAAACATTTAATAAATAAAGAGAAACATGACAAAAACCATGGGGAAACAAAAAGGAGACAAAGCAGAACATATTACCTGACTGAAAACCAGACGCCTACAAACGTCGAGGGCAATTAACTGAAATGAAGACAGCTGTGGATCATGAAGAATCAAAAACTGATGTGACTGATAAATAGAAACTCAGAACATAACTAAAAAATAAAAAAACAAACTAAACCACAGAACGTGTACACTAAATTACTATCTGTATGCAATAATGACATACATTTAAAATCTGAATGTATGCAAACAACACTGTCTTCTACACTTATTCAAAGGACCCAGTGCTGGTGGCTAAAAGATTAGCATCTGCAGCGGTGAGGGTGACACAATAATTACAGGAATCATGCATCACTGAACACAAATAAAACAGACACACTATTATTTCATAAAAGACTTAAAGAAATCATTGGTCCAAACATAACAATTGATGTTATCACTACACACTTTTAATACACATTTTTTTTTAAACTGGCATGAACATGTTCAAACTTTTCTCTGTTGTTCAAACTCTCAAAGTTCAAACCTTCATGGAAAATAAATCCAGTAATACTGAATAAACCCAAAGACCTGATCGCAATTTAATATTTATGTACATTTAGCAAAGTGATTGCATTCAGCGGAAGCGATTTGTTGACTGTGGTCTACAGCCAATCAGAACGCAGAACATTGTGTGCTGTTTAAAAAGAAGGGGGAAAAAAGCATGCAAAACTGCACAAAAAAATGTGCGACACAGTGACACTGCAAAAGGAAAGTGTAACTTATTTTAGATTAAGTGAAGTTTTGCTCAACTCAATACTCATCTTAAAAAAGCCAATAAGCTAATGTACTAAACAATAAATCATAACCTCTCAATTAAAAATTGTTAAACACTCAAATCAGAGAGGGTAAAACTTCTCTCCATGCTTTATTTAATGGTAAATGTTTGTCGCAAGCCTCCAAAAAAACTCAAACAATTTAAATCTATACATAAGCACTTAAAATACTTAATTAAAAAAAATGACAATGTCACCATCCCTGTATCCCTGACATACAGAATTTGCTCCAATCTTGAACTGGACATCTTTCCCTTTGTGTAAAATGCTTTTTTACAAATGCTTTTTTCTGAAAGAAAAATGTTGACAGAAATGCTGTTGTTTGAGCTTAAAGCCATTAATGGTTTAATGTAAAATACTACATGTTTTATGAAATGGTCATAAGAGTTTTAAACAAAACAGCATTTGATGGTGTCTTTTAGAAAATCTAAATATAAAATACAGCTAAAGAACTGTTGAATAGGTAAGATGAACCTGATTGTCTTTAAAACACATTAAAAATGGCTTTGTACTGCTAAGTAGTTTACATCATTATGTCCTTGTAATTGCATTTTTTTCTTATAGTTTAAAACTCATTGCCACTCATTGCATCACATGAGAATCAAATTGTTACACTCTGAAAAAACAAGGGAGGGAATTGCATTACTCAGTAATGTCATCAGATAAGTTGGCAAACAGAAGCACATTTAAACATTAAGGATGAACGTAGATTGTGTTACTAAGACATGTCATCAGCACACTGGTAGCAGGGATTCTCCTTGCTCCATTTCCCATCAGGCGTCTGGGTAAATACTAAATTTTCAAAACTGATAAATGTTTTGTCTGGAAGACAACAAAGCAATATTCTGATCACTAGTTCTTTGATACCAGTGTCTTCTGTAAATGATGCTTTCTTCTCAGGTTTTCCCCAGTGTGATTCATTAAGAGTGGCTTTTCATCTGTCATCCAGAGGTTTGGCTTTAATGTGAAATTAATGACCTTGGTACCTAATGTTTTCCTTACATAAACCTCTGCAGCTAAATGGTATTTAAGCAAACGTTTGAACAAAGGTTGGATCTTTTAAAAAAAAGTAAATCTTTGTCTCAAACCCATAACTAATTTATAATGTGTTCTTGTTTTTTCTTTTTTTTTAAAGGTTCCAAATCAAAATGATTATAATAAAAAGAAGAATTGTTTTCCTATATGTTTGCTATGTTTGCTCCGCCCAACTTAAGAATACCCTGAAATTCACAACAAATCTAAATGCTTTTTACAGTAACCCCTCCGTCATTTATTGCGAGGGGTACGTTCCAAAAAATAATTTGTTTTTGGTGTTATTAACATATTCTTGTAGCATTTGTTGCATGATGGAGGACATATAAGACAATTAACAATAAAACTGCATTTCTGAGTGTTTCTTTATTCAAATCATTCTGAATCAGGAGCAGATGAAAAAATGCCATTGGAAAAAGCCTCTATCAGCTCCCTGCTCCGCTCATTTCCAATGCATCCACGTAGATGACCAAATCCATGTACGTCTGTTTTTCTGGTCTGAGCTGGTATCCAATATTGTCTTATTTGTAGCACTGCTCATATTAGATTGGGGTTTGAGAGGGGCCACAACTCAGAAAACAATTTTCTAATAAACTCCTGCCGCTCTGCAGAAACTAGAAAACTACAGAGATTTTTTGTATTTTGCCTGAAAATGGCATAATCATAATTAAAAGATCACTAGGAATGCTTTTAAAACAGGTCTTTAAAGTTGTAAATTAAAGTTGTTGGACTTTAAAGTTGTAAAATCTCTCATTACTCACTTCTTGTGCTTTCTTATACAGACATGACCGTGTTTACATGTTTCTTTTTTGTTTAAACTCAAAGCATAAACCTTAATGGAAAAACTAAGGCCAGTGTTATAGAATATGAAGAAAGATCTGATTGCAATCAAAGATTTATGTAAATGTGGTGAGCTGAACATATCCTCTCCAGGAGAGTTGAGAAACAGCATACAAAATAGCTTTTAAAAAATCTGCAAAACAGAAAAACCATGAAAGGAAAACAGTGATATAGTGAGGAGCTACTGTTTAAAATAATATATAAACCCACCACCCTCACACGCACTAGACATGAATAGTATACTAAAGAAAGTGTTTTTAAAAGATCCAAATACAAGACTTCATACTGCAAAAGCCTTGATTTTATTCAATTGGGTATTCTGCCATTCTTCAACAATCACCTTAACATTTGCTCCTATCTGTGTCCCTCAAATTCAAAAGTGGAAGTTGGGGACTTGGTAAGGACAAACGAGAGTCTTAGTTTAATAAGTTAATAGGTGGTTAACCACAGAATGTTTTAAGTGTTGTTTATATTAGAAAGAATGCTGATTCTTGCCGTTCGTCAGGAAGGTCCAAGCTGTCCAAGTAGCTCTGATTCCTGGAGGCTCCGAAACAGTCAATGGTGTCATTCTTGTGAGGCGGCTTGTGTGCCAACCTTCCTTCAGCAAATCGGAAAGTTCTAAATGGGTGTTGATCTTCAATGGCATTAAACAGAATTAAGATTGATTGGTTTAGAAACAGGGCTGACAAGTCGAGAGCCAGTCTTAGACTGAGTGAGGGCAGTTTGTCATTGAACGGCTGCTTTGTACAGTTTCTCTGTTGGGACTTCATTGGTACTAAAGCTGGGTATTCCAGCAAACACCAAAGAGAATGTGAAGGCATGTTGCTTTAGAAAAGCACAATAGGAAGCAGTCAAAGCACTGCAAGTGGTCATGGGACATCATTTATTTATGTTTTTTTGGACAGCCAAAGATAAGCAATATTTAAAAGAAAATAACTCTACACCATTTTTACCCAACCTTCGTTCTCAGGGCACACTGTCCTGCATGTTTTCCATGTTGTCCTGCTTATGTACACCTGATCAGCTCATCATCAGGTTCTGCAGAAGCCTGACACTGACAGTCATGAAAGGCAGGTGTGTTTGAGCAGAGTTGACTTGAAAATATACAGGACAGTGTTCCTCGAGGACCAGGGACGTGAAACACTGCTATAGACAATATTTAAAACTGCATTCATTTCAAATATAATGTTTTAAAACATAAACTCATATCTAAAGCTATATTTAACCTGTTAATATACTCAAGCTTTTGACTCAGTGATGACATTGTGTTCATCAGGTTCTGAAGTGTAGAAAAGCAGCTTTGTGCCTAAGAGCAACATTTTATAGTAGTGAAGTGCTTACGTAATTAAAATAATTCAGATTTACCATATCCAAATCTGTTGGGATTAGGTTAATTGCGTAAAAGGATCAAGATGTCATGGTAGTTGTTAACTGTATTTTGCAGCGTTCTCCTTTGCAAAAATTCTTTATCAGCTTGCTTGCCACACATTGTAACTGGGCTGCCAGGCAAATGCACAATTGAAAGAAATAATTTCTATATTTAGGAGAATAGCCAAAAGTGGCCTGAATTATTGACTTTGGACCATACATATTTAGAGTAAAACTTAGATTTCTCATCATATCATATGCCAACATCACTAAACAGGGTAGGAACTTCAGTATTTCTTCTAAATCCCTCAATGGAGATATGAAGGACAACAGAAAACTTCAATAGCAGCTTCGCAAAGAAAAAAAAATTCAGTGAAGGTTAAAACTCCAGATGGGAACTACTTTCTCAGCTTTATACGTGGTTATATGCATCATTTGGGTGGTTCAACTTTGCTGTGGGGAAGAAACAGTTTTTAGCCTTTTTGGACTTCACACACCAAAAGGCATATATTCTGCAGCTTTGTTTATTTATTCATTCATTTATTCAAAATATGATCTGGAAAAACAAGAGAAAAGAGTAGCAATGCTGTGTTCATATCAAGCCAACTGTAAATGAATAAGTAAATGCACAATGTTTGTTGAATATACGGGTCGAATTAGCCTTGAAGACCTAGACGGACTTAAAGGACGGTATTGGACAAACTGAAGTGCATCTATAAAAGTTACTCATTGATTTTATTGCTCAGCAGAAGCCTGTGGTGCATCATGCATGCATTAGCTGTAAAAAGGGCAGCTTCCCCATGCAAAATAAATTATCACTGTATGGGAGTAGCTTATTGATTAATGGAGCAGTTAAAAGCTGAGGGGAAAACAGCTTTTCTTTTTTTTATTATAATTATTATTATTATCATTTTTATTTTACGCTAGCAGGGCAACAATGTAAACTATAATCTCACAAATAACTACCTGGGCTTTACAAGTCTACGAAGTAAATATAAACAGTCTGAAAACTGAAAGGGTATATTAATAACAATTGTGGAATTGATCTCAACATGTTTTCATGTATCTGTAGAATTAAAAGCTTTAGTCGTGTCTAATAAGGACATTCAGGACCACTGAGGGCCTTAATGCTTCAGTGTGATCTCATGAGGTGAGATTTTGATTTTCTTATCTGAACTAGTCCCCAGGGCTTTGGCTGCACTGTAACTAAGTTATTAATAGCATCACCAGTGATGAACTGTCAAATGCTCAGCATCCTGCAAATGGACACATGATACATGCTCACAGCTATAGGAACCATGTTGCATTCAGGGAAATTGAAGATAGTGCATGCACTTTATCTTATCTGACAGTAGCATCAACACTGATTCAATGCAAGCTGTTGTCATTTCTATGTTGTGTATTTTATTATGAGATTAGGGTCATAAAACCACATTAATGTTTGTTCCCCTGATGGTCCAGCTTGGATGTAAATCCACGTATAGGTAAATGCAGCAGCGTTTCTTCTGTTGATTCCATACAAAGTTGAAAAGCAGACAACAAAAAGGCAGGGAATCAAAGCAAGCTAACCCCTTTACCAGCTTTAACGTAGATGTACCTATGTAGTGCCCAATCACGATAAGTGCTTTCTATTGATTTAGCAGTCTGTTGCAGCCCCCGCTTTTGATTTGGCCTATTAGGTCAATAGAGAAGGAGAACCCATTATCAGCATGCTTCATCTGGACGACAACATTCTGCTTTTGCTTGTTGAAACAGCTTTTAGCTGTGTAGCCGTCCATGTAAGCACATGCAAGTTAAAAGGAACCATAGATTTCCTCAAGCTCTTCAGCTGTGACATTTAGATATGTACTTGATGCTCAAGACTTCTTAGTTACACTCCAACACTTTGGCTTAAGTCCAGAAATACTAAATGTGAACAGAAATAGGAGTGAGTAATTTGAAGCGAGAACTGTTTCAAGGAAGCCGAATTATAATCTCATCGAGAGTCTAAAGATAATCCTCTCTACGTCAGTTCAAAACGTATCGAAGGCCCTGGATTTTGAGCTGCTGTGATTTGACAGCAGCTCAGAATCCAGGGCCTTCAAGTCTCTTTGCCATATTAGTCGGAAAAAAACATGTGGCAGGTTTCATTGAAAGCTCTCTCAAAATGTCAAAGTGCACAACTTTGCTTGGCCTCCTGGCAGAAGTGATTTCAGGAATATACTATACTGGAGTATATAAAGTTTTTTTTTTTTTTTTTAGGATGCTCCTGAGATACTAGAAATAAGGAGGAAGGAGAAAGATAAAAGAAAAGAAACAGATAATTATGATTTTAGGTAATTGGCTTCAGATTCCATTGGAAGGTTTGATTTAAAATCAGATTGCTTTCTGTGCCTGTCCAAATCCCGATTCCATTCATCCACTGATGATGAGAATGTGGTTTTGAAGCAGAATAATGGTACAACAAAAAACAAAATCCAGATTGAAATTTAAGGAAAGAAAAAAAGCTCAAATTCAAATAAACATTAAAGGACCCTAACAACCAAAGGCAACATAGAAGGTCATGCCCGAGTCACATACACCCATACAGGGGTTGACTTGTACGGGTCTTGTGGGTTTTTGGGTTGTCTGGGCCCATAGACGATTGAAGACAGGAGAAGCTGTGTCTTAAGGCCCTGTCACACACCCACTATGTACATTTACTACATGTGGCTCAGATGAAAATTGGTCATATGTGAATATACGTGGAAAAAGTGAGAAAAGTTGTGGTCTTTACATGAAATTTTCACAGATTTATTATGAATGAAACACGTTTAAACCACGGAAAAAGCACATTAAAACATGCAAAGAACACCTAAATCATCGTAGAACATGACGCATGTGTGATTATTGGACTGTCTATATGCAATTCAGTAGTGTGTCACTAATTTTAACGTGATATGTGCGCCATATATAAGTTATACATCAGTGGTACATGCATGAAAAGTCTGTTAGGCATACGTGGACATGCAAAAGTCCTGGAAGGCCACAAATTTGCATACGCATCTCACAAAAATCACGCACAATTGCACAAGAGTTACATAACAATGGCATATAAAAAATGCATAAACTGCATAATTCTTGGACGATTAAAAATGTTTACCGGCTCAAAACTGAATTCATGTAAAGACCCATCGGCTGAAACCCGTGACAGACATCAGCTTATATCAACAAATGACAAACGTAGGAAAGACATGAATTGTGTATATCACGCATGTATCACGAAAGACAGGAATTTAATACTTGAAAAATATGCACAATGTATGTAGAGGGTGTGTGACATGGCCTTTAAGGGTGTGTCTTGCAGTTCCCTTGTGGCTCCTTAAGAGATGTCGTGAAAATGGAATGCACCAATGTCGTGTTAGGGGTAAATGTGTTGGGAATTGTAAGGGAAATGTAAATTAAACCAGTTATGACGTATGAATGATGCTTTCGAATGGTTCCCTAACGCAGCACTCTGGTCATTATTGAAGTGTGTGCACTGGCTCATTACTGACTATGTGTATATGCTGTAAGCACAGGGTCTGCCTGTGTGCGGGCCACCTGAGTGCCTGTACAGGTTTGCCCTTTTTTTGCCCATGATAGCCCATACCCACCCGTAACGGCAGTTGCGACTAAGGCAATATCGATGCCACACCTTACACGTAACCTCCCTTACAAGTTTCTGTGTAAAACGTTTGATCTCCCTATAGTCCGATTTAAGTTGATCATCCTACAACACAAATCACATCAAAGCAAGCCAGCAACAGCAGGTAGGTAATGTCCTACGGCATGAAGAGAAGGTAAAAAGGTCCATTCTCCAGCAAGCGGATGTTTCCATTTCAATTTGCATTGTGTAAAAACCACAGATTACACCGACATTTTAAAAATGGCACTAATTCTCTTTGGTATACTTTCACACCGTTTGTTCAGTCACTTGACAGGTTGGGCTTGTTGAAAAACTTGTTAAGTCCTGAAACAAGACCACTGGGACGGCATGTATTGATTCCATGATTCTGCAGGACTCTTTTTGTGTGGCTAAACATCTTTTTATATTTTGTGTCAATGGAGTGTTGTGCACTACACTGTGGAACAATGTGACGCCTCCAGGATCATTTTGCATGACAAGCAGGAATGCAGTCCCAGACGTGCATGTTACTCTACAGTATATTTATGGTATATTATGTGCACAAAAGGAGAATTTAGTAAAGGAAAATTGGTGTGTTTGTGTTTATTGTGCTGTGGAATGGAAACAGACCTACTTTCACTTCTAATCGTTGAATGCAAAAAGGTTTTTAAATATCATTCAGATTTAGTCTGGTCATTTGGTGCCATTTATGCAGTTTAACCTTTTAACTAAACACTATGGTCAAAAGTTAATTTCTGTTCTTATTGTCCAAGTAATTGCTGTTTACCAGAACTGAATGCTTTGCAATGCTAAACAGTGGCAATGATAACAGCAATTGGATTTTAATTAGATTATATTATTCCGGGACATTTAGACATAAAACAGTATTTCCAACCAATATTAGCTCTAAAGGGGTTTATGAAAAACACTTTTATTATTGACCATTATGTCCAATAAATCTACAGTTTTGCTTCTCACAAAAGAGACACCCAGATGTAAGATAGCAGAGCACATCCTATACCTAGAGGATAAAGATCTGACAATCAGGACTGTCCTGATATCCCCTGCAGTCTGCCACAGCTCCATTTCTTTTTGCTCCGAGGAAAAAACTGCAGTGTTTCATCCAGCTGAGAGGGCCATTGCTTGCCAGTTGCTCTCCACTGAGCAGTCGTCTAATGCCAGAGCAAAGAGGAGGGCAGGGGGGGATTGCCTCAGACACTGCCCACCCAGGCAATCAAGTGTTGGAGGATTTGTGGGAGGTGGAATTAGCCCATCTCCACTGGCTCTGGCTGCCGCTTCTACAGCCTCCTCTCAATACCTGTCCACCTACTCAGCAAGCCCTCCAGCCTGAACTACATCTTTCAACTGACTGTCTTTATGCAAACAACGCCAGCTGAATTCTCCTTTGCCGTCGGTTCCCACTAACTAGCTGAGCCACAGTGTTTGCTTTAGAGGCTTCCGAGTTTTTCTAGGCAGAAAATGATGTCTGCACCCTGTTTCTGTCAGTCAATCTTAAAGTAGTTCACAAAAATTCCAAAGCCATTAGATATAGTTATAAAAGATCAAATGTTATCATGAATGTATATCATGTGTATGTATTTATTTATCTATTTATATATACTGTATATTCCACAGTATAGGACACGCTGGATTATAAGGTGCATCGTAAGTGAATGGCCTATTTTCAAAATAATTTCATATATTAGACGCATTAAACTATAAGGCGCATTAAGCGAGATAAAAGAGTCAGTAGGTTTACCTACAATGGTTTGCCATTGTAGGTTTACAATTATAATAAAAAATCTTTGGATATTTGACTCAAAGGCAAACATTATCACAAACTGTACTTTTCAAAATCACCTTGAAATCAGAGTACAACCAGAAATCTTTTTTCTTTTGTTCTTTTGAGAAAAAAATAGAGGCTGGTAAGTGTGCCATATCGTGTGGAAAATACAGTATCCATGCACTATTTTTCTGCAACCATGCAGCGACTACATTTTTTTCAGTTCTCTGGTCAATTTTCTCATTGGATTTATGCAAAGCGTTTAAAGATTAAAAATGATTGTCTTATAATAGAAAATAGAAAGTATGTTATATTCTAACAAGATGTTCTTTGTTTTATTCATAAACAATTATTACAATTTATTTACAAGTTCTTACTGGTTTAAAAGGAACTTCCTGTTAGGATATCAAGTGGTACTTTACTCGTTTATCACCATGAAAAAATGATATTATATCAACATTGCACACTTAAATAAGTATGTTGAAACTTAAACTGCCAAAAAATAAATAGGGAGCTATACTTTTTTTTAAACTTTTAAAATTAAAACCATGCTTTAAACGGGTTATTTAAACAGAAACATTGTTTTATACATCAGAGAGTCTCAGAAAATGTAAAATACTTTTTTGGCTTGAATTGAAAAAAGCACAAGCTAGTATAACCTCATACCATTCTTCTACTTAGTGGAAAACTGACTGACAGGGAGTGTTTGCTAATTTATGTGCTGAAAACTTTACATAAGGTAATCTGCAAATAATGAAGATTTTGATGAAAAAGAGAGTTGAATACAAACGTTTGAGCGATTTAAAGTGTTGTTGTTGATGCATAGAGAACGCAATTTCTAAAGGCACACATTGTAATCGCTGCTTTCAAATGCAGCTCGAAGAAGTGCCAATTAAAGAAGCCTTCTTTCTTTTGATGAGATTAAAATGCCAAGCCTCTGACTGACTCCAATGTGTTGAGAAATAGCACAGGGTTGACGTGAACGCTAATAGAACGTGACACATAGAAAATTATTTTTTTTATCATCCTTGCATCAAAGTATACCTTATGGTAGCTGCGGATGCACATATATTTTTTAACATTACTGAAGTTTGTTTAAGGCTGATTTAGAAAAGAAATAACCTGAATCTAAATTATTAAGTTGATGAAGTTCAATATTTCTTTAAAAAAGCACATAGGGATAAAAAAAAAAGATTCATTTATTAGTTCATACCTTTATTAGTATCGTCTCATCTCATCCGTGTGATTTTCTGTCAGAAAACATTTATATACACGAGTCAATCTAATTGGATTAAATAATTCCTAGTTTGTCATTAAAAACACTTTCAGGAATATTTCAAAACCAACACAAGTTTGTCTTAAAATTGAACCACAAATTATGATTGGTATTTTTTATATTTATTTTCTTTATCTGTGTTTAATTTAGAAATATTTGCCTTTTTTAAACCTTGAAAACCATTTTATTTAACTAGAGGTTGATAAAACTGCACATCATATCCAAATTCCATTAGAGAAAGATTAGACATATACTGACCTCTACAGGTATGATTTTGACTTGCATTCTTGATAGACATCACTGCATTATGAAGCCTATGATCAGGCTTTCTGCATAACCTAATGGAACTAGTTATTTATACTTTGCAGGAAAACAAGCATTTCTTAGCTTTGCAGGAATGAATTCCTGCAGAATGCGTTTTTTTTTTTTTTTTTTCTGATCGCTTGACAATAGGTCATCACATCCCGTGAAAATGACGAGCATGAGGCGCCATATGAAATACCGCGTTGTTAAAGGCTGTGATGGATAATGAAATGTCTCTGTGGAGCAGAAATGTAGGGGCAGAGCAACAGGAAGGCAGACAGCTAAAGCAAATAACGGGGCTATCAACCTCCAGTGACAAACAGCCACAAGCTTGACTGAACTGGGAACAATAAAGCAGGGGAGAAGGCACAGTGGCAATGGAGCACAAAGTGGAGATGACAGCCTTTAGGACACCAGTGACAGCAGCTGAGGGTAGACTGAGTACAAGTGAGTGTCAGGCAGAGGGAAAAGCCATAGTGGTTCAACAAGCATTAATGGTGACTGGCACATGAGCCACAGACAGACAGAGCAGTCTGTTTCCTCAAGGTCCTCTCACACATTCAGTGGTTACTTTAGCTCAGGAGTACATAATGATGTTTCACTGCGCTGATTTCTACCCTTACAGAAGAAAACTTGATGGACTATTTCCATTACAGCTATTGCAATTCAAAAGGTCTAATTTCTAAAGAGAAACTCAGGAAAAGCTCTAGTGCATTAAGGGAGTTTGCTGAATACCTCTAAAATAATAGTTGTCTTCCTGTTCAACATGCATTACGTCATGGTAATGAATATTATGAAAAATAAAAAAGATGACTTTTATTTTTAAAATCTTTTTAAAAAAGATTTTTGTCAAATACTCACACTTGCTCAGCAGATCTTTGTTACTTTCTTAGCTATGATGTGTGGGTAATGTCATGTTTTATCCACACACATTTATAATTTCTTTTTTTCAACTTATTGTCTAATCATATATTTATATTTTTAATGAAACTCACTTTCCTATATAACTAAATATTACAGTTTAATTCATATTTTATTTTACATATTTAGCCATATCGTTTGTGTTTAAATTGTTCTTATGAGAAAATATGAAATATTATCAATACCCTGAACTCAATCATTTAGATAAAAACCTATATCACAGAAATCAAAACAGTCTTTTTTTTCACTTTGGAATAAAAAACAAAGTTCAAATATTGAGTAAAAAGTATGAAAAAAATACCATTAAATATCTGCAGCAACTAATTGCATTAAATTCTATAGGAAAAGAAATATCTAAAGTTTTTGTATAAATCTGGGAAAATTTCTCTTTCAATAGCGTGTGGATAAAATTCTATTTTTGGTGTACAGATGCAGGAAACATGCAGAAAAAAAGGAAACGGATTAATTTACCAAACAGAGTTTCAATGTAAAATGTACAGACAGAAGAAGTTACTTAAAAAGAGAACATTTTGCCATCAATGATGGTTAGACTGCAGGAAGTAATGTCCTATGATGGTTAGAAAGTAAATTCCAAAAGCCTCTTGATGTTTACTTAGGAATTCCACACTTCTCCTTTGTTATGTGCTTCCTCATTGTTAGCAATGTCATCATCTTGTTTCTAAGGATATCTTCTGCTATAGCTTTTATGAAACTAAATACATACAAAAATGCACACAAATTAGAGCAAAAATAAACAAACAAATAGTAGCTCCCTTTGAATTTAAGTAATCATTTTGACATCTCAAAGATTAATTACTTTTTGCAAGTGACCTAAATATTTATGAAATTGATTTGTGGGTGAGCAATTATGGGATTTATTTATTGCTAAGTATTTAACATACTTATATATATTTAGATATGGGGCTGCACAGTGGTGCAGTGGTTGGCATTCACAGAACAGTGAGAAGGCCCTGGCTTGAATTTCTACTTTCTTTGATAATCACCTAGTAGTTAACAGGCAAAACAATTTTCACAACCAAAAATTGAAAACCAACCTTTTTTTTTTTTTCCAGAGTGGATGCATGTTGTAGATAAAGTTGTTCCTATTTTTTGGGATTCTTGCTCACACAGGTTTAAAAAATAATTTAATAAAAAACTTTTTTTTTGTTATTGCAGAAAATAAGTTACAAATCAATCTTTTGGCAAACAAAACAAAACAAAAGTAAAAATTGTAACCTTTTTGTGGAACCGTCTATCCATCATTCTTACCTACTTTGTCCTATCCAGGGTCTTCTGTTACCACAAATAAATCTGAGTTGGTTTTGATACATTCAGAATATCTTTATGTTTTGGAGTTTTTAACTGTTGCCCGCAAACATTTCACAACTTAAAGTCTTTGAAAATGCCGATAAAAACTTTGAATTTAAGGTTGTGGGCCTATATGTGGTTTTGTGCTCTGACAGCTAAATCCTTTACATTAAAGAGTATAATAGACTTGCCGCTAAGAACTTGCCTGAGTAAATATGAGGTTCAATTTAGAGAAAACTGATTGGAATGATAGCACAAGCACTGCAAACTAAAGAAAGCCAGCAAAATTGAGCTAACAGTGATATTCATTGTGAATTGGTGTATTGATTGCCTGACATATAGCAGACTAATGTTCCAACTAGAAGGAGCTGCATTTGCAGAAGAAAATGCAGGGTTGAATGCTGTATTGCTGGAATGAGCAGAAACATATTGAAAACTGAACATTGTAAAAGTAGAATTGTCTAAAATAGGTCAAACATTGTAGAAGGAGCACATGAAAGCTTAAAAAAATGTTGAAAAATGGCTGAATGTCCTGGAAAATCCTGAATATTTTGAAAAATTCTAAAGGACTCAAAAGTCGCTGTGAACATTGTAAAGTAGAATGACCAAAACAGGTCAAAATTTGTAGACGGAGTTAAGTATGAAAGCTGGGAATTGTGGAAAATGGATGTACTGGAAAATTTGAAGATGATGCTAAAATGGCTAAAAGTGTTAGCATCAGCATCATCAACTGACTCAAAAACCACACTCGTTTGGAGAGCATCATATTAAAAGCTACATGTTATAAGTTGACAGAAAATCCACTTTTTCAAAATGGCGGTTTATTAATTTTATCTCCATAGCAACCATTTACGTTTGGTCGGTATGATGACGAACAAATCGGACGCCAGTTTCAGATACAAATCGAAAAGTAAACCTTTGGACGCCCTTAGCAACGAAGTTTGCTGGCTAAAACACGCCTACATTCCTTATATGTCCAGATTCAGTGAATTTCAATATGTTCAGTTCCAGCCATGGATGTTTATTGCAATATTTGTTTTTAGATTTGTCATAAAATGGCTATCAAACAGTAGGTTGTGTCGTGATCCCATAATTTATTTTAAACGTATTTTAGAGAAGTCCAAAGCCTTGTGGATCATTTCTTACGTTTGAACGGTGTCTGTAGCTACAGGTATGTTGAAGTTAGCATTGGTTGAAAGAAACAAAGTTTTCAAATTTTGAAAATACAAAATGGCTGCCAATCAGTCTCCAGCCCATAATAACTTCAAACTTGACGCTGTAATCCAAAGCACTGATCATTTTGACAGCAAAAAGGAGCCACTCTCATGCAGCAGGGAACATCCTACCAAATGCAGAGCCTCATGATCAATTCATCAGCTACCTAGCTGAATGACACAGTATTATTTTTGTCATTTAACAAGTAACATCTGTGGTGTAAGAACACGGCTAGCTACTGTGAATTGCCACCTAACTCATGGTTTGGGAATCAACACTTTCCCATGAGCCTTGCAGCCGTGGGATGGCTACGCTGGAGCACATGTTTGAACTGTGTCAGCCATGAGGAAAATAAAATGCATCAAACTAACTTAGATTTGCTCCTACTGTTTTTTTCTAAATATACATTGAGTGTTTGTGTGTGTGTTTAAGGTTGCTCTGATCATTTTAACGTTTGAA
The DNA here is from genome assembly GCA_037389245.1 of Oryzias sinensis. Lineage (NCBI taxonomy): Eukaryota > Metazoa > Chordata > Actinopteri > Beloniformes > Adrianichthyidae > Oryzias > Oryzias sinensis. Next base: position 13,551,116 of record CM074497.1, on the reverse strand, counting down.
TGGTGTCTCTAGCTAAAATTGTGTGGGAAGAAGCTAAAAGGTTCTGAAAAGATAAAGGAACAATGAATGAAAGCTGAATTTGCTGATGAAATGGCTGCACTGTCCTGGAAAATCCTGAAAAATCTTTAAAAGTAAAAGGATAAAAGTCAAAGCTTATGAGGGTAATTCTACCTGAAAGAAAATTCTTCCCATGTAACGAAATATAATTGAGTTAGTGGAACTGAATTTATCAAGAAAGGCAAGGTAAAACCATGCAGAAAAAGCTGTGATGTTGAATCGAACTCAGAACCTCAGTATTATGAGGCCACAAACTTAGCCACTGAGCTATCACTTTTGTGACAGCAATATGCAGACGGTATAATTTTATAAGGCCCATTGTATCATCTTTTGGCAGAAGCCGAAGAAACGATTCATGCCACAGTTCGTTTTTTACGAGAAAAACAACGGAAGTTTTCACTTTTGAAAAGTCAAAGGATTTGAAGGGACTAAAAGTGGTGGTGAAACATTTGTGGGAGGTAAAAAGTTGTAGAAGGAGTTAAACAAGGCCCAAATTATTGAAAAAAATGGCTGAATTAATGCAAATTTGAAGATTTGAATGAGCGAAGGAGCCAGGGAACTGTTTCATACAATGGTTAAAGTGTAAGTAAAACCTGTAAAAGAAGTTAAGCACAAGGATTCTCTAGGTTGAATGCTGTATTGCTGAAAGAAAGGTAATTTGTAAAAGGAATGGGCTGAACTGGAGCTGAAAGAGCTCAAAATTTTAGAAGTAAAATGGTTAAAATAGGTGAAAACCTGTAAAAGAGGTTAAGTACAAGAATTCCCTATGTAATTTAATGGAACAAAATCCTGGAAAATCCTGGAATATCTTAAAAATTTCAATGATTTGAATGACTAAAGTAATAACTGTAATAAGTTGAAAGAGTTGAACATTTTAAAAGTAAAATGGTAAATTTGAAGCGTCACCAACTGAGTCGATCCGGCGCCTGCATCAAGGTAACTTCCCAATGCATTTTAATAGGCAAAAATTCTGGAAAACTGGAATATCTTAAAAGTACAAGGATTAAGTACCAAAAGTCATAGCAATAATGAGTTGGAAGAGCTGAACATTTTAAAAGTTGAATGGTAAAATCGGTTAAAAATTGTAGAAGGAGCAAGGTCAAAAAACGGCGGAAGATAGTATAAATAATAATAATTCAGAAGGAGCTGCATTTCCAGAAGAAATGCAGGTTGAATGCTGTATTGCTGAATGAAAGCAGAAATATGATGAAAAAGCGGAACATTGTAAAAGCAGGAATGTCAAAATAGGTCAAACATTGTAGAAGGAGTTAAGCATGAAAGCTAAAAAATTGCTGAAAAAATGGCTGAAATGTCCTGGAAAATCCTGGAATATTTTGAAAAATTAAAGGACCAAAAGTCAAAGGTGAACATTGTAAAAGTAGAATGACCAAAACAGGTCAACATTTGTAGACGGAGTTGAGCATGAAAGCTGAAATTGTGGAAAATGATCTACTCGTTGAAAATTTGAAGATGATGCTAAATGGCTAAAAGTGCTTTAGTATCAGCATCATCAACTGACTCAAAAACACACATTGTTTAAGAGTATCATATTGGTAAAAGCTACATGTTCAAAGTTGACGGAAAATCCACTTTTTTCAAAATGGCGGCTTTTCATTAATTTTATCTCCATAGCAACCATTTTACGCTTGGGTCGGCATGGGATGACGAACAACGGGACACGCCAGTTTCAGACAAATCGAAAAAGTAAACCTTGGACGCCCTTAGCAACGTAGTTTGTTGGCTAACCACGCCCACATTCCTTATATGTCCAGATCCAGTGAATTTCAATATGCTCAGTTCCAGCCATGGATGGAGTTTATTGCAATATTTGCTTCGGATTTTGTCATAAAAAGGCCACCAACATTAGGTTGTAAGTCGATATCCCATATCATTTCCTTTGCCGCATTTTATAGTCAAACTCGTGATCATTATACGTTTGAACGGTGCCCTAGCTACAAGTATGTTGAAGTTATAGGATGGAAAGAAACAAATGGTTTAAAATCTTTGGAAAACACAAAATGGCTGCCAAACAGTCACCATCCCATAATCACTTCAAACATTGATGTTGCAATTCATAGCACTGGTCATTTGGCAGTAAAAGCGCAGTCACTCTTCAGAAGGTGGCATCATGTCAAATGCTGAGCCTCAACACTAATTTCTTCATCTATGCACAAAGCATACATTATAGCTGCATCGCCATGTGTGAAATGGAGAGAGACATTGCTCATCAGCTAGCTAGCTAAATAGCAACATTATATTTTCATTTAACCGCTAAAATATATTGTGTAACAACATGATAGTCACTTCTCGTAACAGCCACCTAACTCATGGTGTGGGAATCAATACTCCCATGAGCCTTAGTGCCGTGGGTGGGCCAGGCCCCGGTCCTGAGCTTGTTCACAAAATGGCTGGAGCATGTTTGAACTAGCCGCCTAGCTACTTAGAGGAAAATAAAAATACATCAAAACTAATTTAGATTTGCTCCTACTGTTGTTTCTAAATACATACATTAGTGTTTTTGTGTGTGTGCTTTTAAGCTGCTGTGTGATCATTTTAACGCTTGAATGGTGTCTCTAGCTAAAATTGTGTGGGTTGTTATGGTTGAAGCAGAGGTTTTCTGCGATTGAAAAAGCTGAATTCCTCTGTGGATGAAATGGCTCAACTGTCCTGGAAAATCCCTAAAAGTTAAAGGATAAAAAGTCAAAGCTTATGAGTAACCCCAACTCAAAGAAAATTCTTCCATGTAACGAAATCTATTTGAAGTAGTCAAACCTACTTATCAAAAAGGCAAGGTAAAAAAGGCAAGGTAAAAACTATGCAGAAAAAGTCAAATGCCGGATTTGAACTCAGAACCTCAGTGTTATTAACCCACTAACTTATCTGCTGAGCTAATACTTTGTGAGAACTCAATGCGTGGTATAAATTAGAATCAGGCTTGTCGGGTATCATCTTAATTGGAGGCCAGTTGAAACGATTTCATACCACAGTTAGTTTTTTACGTAGAGAAAAAATAAGCAAAGCTTACTTTGAAAGGTCAAGTATTTGAAGGACCAAAGGGTGGAGGTAAAAAAATTGTAGGAGTTAAACAAGGCCTGAAATTGTTGAAAAAATGGCTGAATTAATGAAAATTTGAAGATTTGAAGAAATGGAATGAATTGAACTGTTTCTACATGATGGTTAAAGTAAGTAAAATCCTGTAAAAGGAGCTTTACACAAGGATTCTATGTATTTAAATGAAGCAAAAATTCTAAAAACTGGAAAATCTTGGAATATCTTTGAAAAGTTCAAAGATTTGAAGACTCAAAGTAGTAGCTGAAAGGAATAAGCTGACAGGGTTGGAACAAATGTAATAGTAGAATGACAGTTAAGTGAAAGTTTGAAGGTTTAAAATTGCTCTACATTTTAAGTAGCAAAATGGCCACCAAATCCCCAGGTGGTGCTGCCATCCCATAATAGTTTGGAGCCTTATATTGAAGTCCAAAGCCCTGCGACATTTCAATGTTTGAACGTGTCTCTAGCTGAAAGCATGTTGAAATTACAATGGTTAAAACAAAAGGTTTTCAAGGATTATCCTTGTATTTGTAATGAGCAAAATCTTGGAACATTTTTGGAATATCTAAAAAGTTCAATGATTTGAATGACTAAAAAGTAATAATCAATAAGTTGAAAGAGTTAAACATTTAAAAGTATATGGTAAAATTTTGAAGGTCTGAACTGAGTCGTAACTGAGGGCCTGCAAGGCCATAACTTCCTAATGCATTTTAATAGGCAAAAATTCCCGGAAACTGGAATATCTTAAAAGTACAAGGATTAGAAGTACCAAAAGTCATAGTACATTGTTGAAAGAGCTGAACATTTAAAAAGTTGAATGGTAAAATCGTTAAAAAATTAGGGAAGAAGTAGTTAAGTGTCAAAAACGGCGAAGATAGTATAAATAATAACTAGAAGGAGCTTTACTTCCAGAAGAAAATGCAGGGTTGAATGCTGTATTGTTGAAAGAAAAAGCTTAATTCTGTAAAAGGAATGGCTGAACTGAGCTGAAAGAGCTCAAAATTTTAGAAGTAAAATGGTTAAAATAGGTGGAAAATCCTGTAAAGAGGTTAAGTACAAGAATTCCCTATGTAATTTAATGAGCAAAATCCTGGAAAATCCTGGAATATCTTAAAAAGTCTGGTCGATTTGAATGGGACTAAAAGTAATAACTGTAATAAGATGAAAAGAGTTGAAATATTTTAAAAGTTGGTTGAAGAAAATTTTGAATGGTCTGAACCGAGTCGAACTGGCGCTCGTGCCTCCATAACTTCAATGCATTTTAATAGGAAATTCCTGAAAAACTGGAATATCTAAAAAGTACAAGGATTAGAAGTACTAAAGTTTACAGTACAATGAGCTGAAAGTTCTGAACATTTTAAAAGTTGAATGGTAAAAATCGTTAAAATTGTAGGAGGAGTTATGTCAAAAAACGGAAGTGAAGATAGTATAAATAAATAAAGAGAAACAGGAAAAACAAAGGGTTGGGAATGCTTACAGCATTCAACCAATAATAATTCAGGGAAGGAGCTGCATTTGGTGAAGAAAATGGTGGGTTGAATGCTGTATTGCTGGAAAGAAAGCCTAATTTGTAAAAGAAATGGCTGAACTGAGGTGAAATAGCTCAACATTTTAAAAGTAAATGGTTGGCAAGAATTCCCCATGGAATATACGGAGCAAAAATCCTGGAAAATCCTGGAATATCTTGAAAAGTTCAAAGATTTGAAAGACTAAAAAGTAGTAGCTGAAAGGAAATAAGCTGACAGGCTGAACATTGTAATAGTAGAATGATTAAAATAGGTGAAAGTTTGAAGAAGTTTAAATAGCCTCACATTTTGCACACAAAATGGCCACCAAACTCTCTAGGTTAAAGTATCCCATAATAGTTTGAGCCTTATATTGAAGTCCAAAGCCTTAACATTTCAATGTTTGAACGGCCCTCTAGCTGAAAGTATGCTGGAAGTTACTAAATGGTTAAAATAAAAGGCTGCAAGGATCATCCTGTATTTAAATGGAGCAGTAAATCCTGGAAAATCCTGGAATATCTTAAAGTTCAATGATTTGAATGACTAAAAGTCATAGCTGGAATAAGTTGGAAAGGGTAGAAATTTTAAAAGTTAAATGGATAATTTTTTTGAAGTGTCCAACTGGAGTCGATCCGCGACTGCACCATAACTTCCTAATGCATTTTATTTAGGCAAAAATTCTGAAAATGGGAATATCTTAAAAAGTACAAGGATTAGAAGTACTAAAAGTCATAGCAATAATGAGCTGGAAGAGCTGATATTTTAAAAAGTTGAATGGTAAAATCGTTAAAAATTGTAGAAGGAGTTAAGTGTCAAAAACGCGGAAGATAGTATAACAAATAAAGAGAAACAGGAAATAAAGGGTTGAATGCTTTACAGCATTCAACCAATAACAAGAGAAACAGGAAACAAAGGGTTGAATGCTTTACAAAGACCAACCAATAATAAATAAAGAGAAACAGGAAACAAAGAAGGAATGCTTTACAGCATTCAACCAATAAGAACTCACCTGATGACTCAATTTCAGAGTGAACTACAGAATGAATTAAAAGCGCTTTTTAGTTTTGCCCATCACTTTGTTATTTAACACAGGATGGGCAACACATCAGACAGTGACATTAAAATGGAGTATTCAGTGTTTTTTTTGTTTTGTTTTCAGAAAAAGAATGCTTAATTCCAGTAGCAGAAAGTTTAACAAAAACAAAGTTTAACCCTGTGAAACCCAACTACATCAAAGAATTGATAAAAAAAAAGAATTGACAAAAAATAGATATTTTTCAAACCATTTTTTAAATTTAGTTTTAGGACCAGTTTACAAGCATTTCTTTTTATTTTATTTTATTATGACTTTTAAGTCATAAATTTACTTAAAAAAAAGTCATAACTGTTAAATTTCCTGAATAATGTTGTAAATGTTTGACTTTGAAAAATGTAAATATATGAGAAAAAAGTCATAAATTAGGAAAAAAGTTGCCTTTTTATCGCAATTCGTCCTTTGGAAGATGAACGATGTGGAGCATTTTGTAAAGCTTTATTTCTGGATAGGTTTCAAAAACAAAGAAATTCTGAACCTTTTGACGACTCCAAATTAAATTATTGTTAGTGTGACTTTCCACTGTCTGCAAGTGCTAAAGGAGTTTCGTACCTAAAACAAGGAGCTCACAGACACGTCTGGGTGTAGAGGACCACAACTTTATTCTACTTTTCATTTACAGTCTCATTACGCCATGAATTGCCATGCACACACACTAATAGAGAAGGTAAAATAGGTGGTAACAGTGTCACCATTCCTCCAGATGAAATGTAAGACAACAGGTGAAATAGGTTAAAGTGACAACAGTGCTAAGAAATAGCAAGTAGATGAGTCTGTGATGGCAGTGTTTGTAGCACGGATAGGAGGGGGCAGAGGATAATCGCCTGGTGGAGGATACGGTCCTTGAGTCTGCTGGTTCTGGCCTGGAGACTTTTCAGTCTCCTCCCTGATGGCAGGAGGTTGAAGTGTCTCTGGGATGGGTGTATATTCTGTTATATTAGCATTGAACGTTGAAAACACCGAAAACTGCTCCTCCTCAGACGGAAGCATCACATAGACTTAGAGATTTTGCCTTTTGTGGAGGAAGAATCGATTGAAGTGGACAGCTGCAGGGACACTGTGTTCATCAAGGGGCTACAGAGAGAGCATGCCACCAATCAATAAATAAAACATTAATAAATCGTATATTAAAAAAAATAAGCTTCCAAACATCTGGAATATAATCACTAAACATTCAGCTTACCTGTTCATCTAAGTTTAGTCGATCTGCTCTGCTGCTGCGTGGTGTTCACTTGTTGCACCGTGTATGCTCACTTCAACTTTAGTCTCGTAAATGTAAGTGAGTTTTTTCTGCACTTATGACTATAAATCTTTTTATTTTCCTTTTTTTTCTGGTGGCCCTAAAACTCTGTTGCATTATTTGGATATACATAAGTAGTATCAATTAAGAATAGAAGATTAGTTTTTGCAAACATCAATGTTAGTTTAAGAAACAAAAATATTGACATGGTGTGCGTCTTCGTCTCTGCTTTTACACCTGGCTTTGGATCCTGTCTACGGCTCGACTCGCACCCCCGACTGTCCCCCCAACCGTCTGGATGAAGCTCGTCTGCTGGACTTTAAATATGTAGTTGTAGCAAGTGATGTTAATTTTTCTCTATGAGTTCTGGTAATCGCCTGTCCGTCCTGGGAGGATCCCTCCTTCATGTGGGCAACCCTGAGGTTTCTTTGTTTTTTCCGGAATCCGTTTTTTTTGGTGTTTTTCCTTAACTCGAAAGAGGGTCTAAGGGCAGGGATGTCCAGTTTAGTTCAGTCAGTTTGTTGGTTCAATTTAGTATTTTCCTATAGAACTCTATGTATTCATGATCCTTTTGATTTTTTGTTTAACTTTTCCGACACGACACGGGTTCAATATATTGACATCTGTTGTTGCGAATTTGGGCTATACAAATAAAATTGAATTGAAAATTGAATTGAATTGAAAAAAGCACAGTTTTCATTTTTTCAAAATAACAGTCAGGAAAATGAATAACAATAGAAGTGTTATTCTCACCATAAAATTTTAAAAATGTATTTTTTTTTTTTTAAATGCGTGGAAGTAGCCATTTTGAAATTAAGCAGGAAAGGCCCTTCTACTGCCCCTAGTGGAAAGATAATAAACCTATAGGTATAAACATTACATACAATGGGTTTTTAAGGTAATTTTAGATAATGCTAATGATTGCGGTTTTAGAAATGCGCATATTATACAAATGGTTATATTAAAGGGCTACTTATAGTGGGGCTCTTGTATAACAAAAACAAGGTCTGGTTTAGTCAAGCAGTTCTTTACTTATGTAAAACATGCAAATAGTCAAGATCTCCATCAACCTGTAAGTGTCCCCTGTACTGCAACCAAGACTTCCACGAAATTAAAGATATCAAAACACCTTTGGACATTTTTGGATAAGAGCCATTTTACTAAAAAAGTACCTGTGAATTAATCAACTGAGCTATGGACGTTTTTCACATTCTTTTATGGAAATTTAAAGTCATTTTAAATGTCAAATGGTTTGCAGCTGTACAATGGATACATCACATCAGAGTACCTTTTTACTGCCTCTCATCTATCTAAACACATATCATTTGGGAGCAGCCATACCAAACACATGCTGTTAAAAAAAAAGGTTTAACAAAAAGCACGATTTGTTTTTTTAGGCTAAAACAATAAACCGTTATTGTCAAGTTGACTCAAAAACTGGGAACTGGGGACACTAAAGCAGTTGTCAACAGAGGTCCCTTGAAATTTTGAGTTTTCCTAACTTTTTCTCCATTACCAGAAGCAGCTATGGTTTTATTGTATTGCCCAAGGACATCATGACATGGGACAGGAGAAGCTTGAAATTCAACAGTCAACCCTTGGGTTGGGAGCTAACAGCTATAAATAATGGATTGAACAGCAGTCACAGTTACTCTTCTTTTTTCTTCGCAGTCCCTCTTTACACAAAGAAACAGCTGCACATCAAATGGCAGATTTTTCTATCAAAACAATTATGTTCTGTAATGAGCCAACTGTTTGCGTCTAAATACTGAATATACAAAGGAGGATTTAATTTTCAGGCAAACCAAGCTAAGTCTTTTCTCCTATGTTGACAATTCTACCCCAACCGAATCATGTTGCTGTGCAGGGCGAGGACACAGTAAAGATCACACTTAAACACTTAAAAGACGTGATTACTTAGCCAATATAATTTGAAATGGGAAAGTGGTCTTAAACAGCTTTTGATAGAAATAGAATAGAATGTGCTTGCTTTGAATTAAAATCATGGTGGAAAAGTATTAAAATATTAACATTAAACTGCTTTATAATATGCTTTAGCCTTAAATGAAATTCTCTTTATTATAATCCAAGAGACTGTTTTCAGGAACTTATTATTTTTAAGTGACAATGGTCTGCATTATCTGTGCTTTCCAATTTGAGCATTTTAGTCTCAGGCCTTGTTACTGCAAGATGAAGGCACTTATGTTGCTGTTTTCCCCTATAAAAGGAATTATATTTTTCCAACAGCAGTGCTGTCTTTTCTGCTCTTCTAATGCACGTCTATTGTGTTGTGTGCTTCAGGTGACAGCACACCAGCTCAACATTGCCTGCACAGTGTGATGAGTGTGGCCTCTTTTCTTTTTTTTTTTTTTTCAGGAGTCATTTGCCACACGGTTGTGTCAAGGTCACAAAGGTGGTTTGCACCAGCTGTCCTATATTTGGGTCAGTCTGTTACGTGTCTTGGTGTTGCTGTTTTGTTCAGCAGTCTAAACATGTCTTTAATTTTTTTGTCTTGCATTTAATGTGATTTTCCTGATCAACAGGTACACTAAGATTTAAAAAAAAAAGTATATGGCATAATAAAAATTTGTTTTCCCACACTCTTCCTGTATTCTTTGTGTTTGCCTTGTGATATAATTTAATAAATCTCTTTGTCAACAAGGTTGTTACCGATGTAAATATTCTTTAAACGGCCTATATCTTACTAAATCAATTTTTGAGAAATACATTTATTTGAGCATTCAAGTGTATTAAAATGTTCAGTCATCACAAAAAACAACAGTTTTTTGATCCATTAATGCATTTCTGAGTATTCCTCTAAAAATCTGCTTTCTGAGCACCAGCCCCTCCCAATCCACAAAAGCGAGCAGGTTTTCACATTGTGACATTGATAGAACAGGAACAGCCCCTTCCAGGAAGAGTCTGGGCTGCGGAGCGGTGGTTCTACACTGAATTACTTCTTTGGCAAGACCCTCTCCTCTTTTCAGGCCATTCCAAACACTGTGATATAAGCAATAATTGAAACGGAGAGCGGCAAGGATTTTTTTTTCTGCAAGTGCTTCGCAACCACCCCCTTTGAATTGGTGCCCCAGGCAACGCTCTGAACTGCTGCGGTTTTAAAACTGCTACTGGTGCTGCCAGCACCACTAACACGAACACCCTTTGTCTCTACTGAGCTAGCAGTGTTTGGTAAAAAGCTTTCCTTTTATTAGCACAATATGCAAGTTCATCTTTGCAAAAGTTTGGATGTTGTTTGTTTCCATGGGCGATTTGCACACAACTGGCTCTAGGCTGACGTCAGGAATTGGGCGGCACCCACAAGGAGAGAAACGCGGTGCCTCAGTGATCAAATCATCTTAATTCAGCTCGTAAAGGAGCTGCGAAGATAACTCAAATCTCTTTCCTAAAAAAATATTTCGTTAGTGTGTTAAAGGTTTTACATGATCATATACAGGGATGTTGTTCAGACCTAGGAATAGCATAGGCCCTTGTATTCAATTGTTGTCTAAGTCTGACAGCCCCAAAAGACAAGTAAAAAGAACAAGGAGAAAAAGTTACCTTATTAGTCTACACTAAACATGTTTAAGGTAAGAAGGTGTGTTTACGCAAGGTTTACGCTGCACGGTGGCGCAGTGATCAGTGGCACTCTTGCCTCACAGCAAGAAGGCCCTGGTTCTAATACTGGCTGGGATCCTTTTGGAGTTTCCATGTTCTCCTGTGGGTTTTCTCTGGCTATTCCCGCCTTCCTCCCACAGTCCAAAAACAAACTTCATAGGTTAATTGGTTTCTCTAAAATGTCCCTACGTGTGTGTAGGAGTGATTTTGTGTCTTAAGACAGGTTAGTGAATTCTCTGGGTGTGCTCTGCCTTCACCAACAGTAGCTGATATTGAAAATTATAACCTGCTACTCGAAAGGGACATAGCGGGTTAAGAAAATGGATGGAAGGATGATCTGTTTACCCCCGAAATAAAAAAAATGGTTTTGATAAGTCTGTCTTTCTGTTGGGTTACATTGTTTAAACTAGGAAACTATGCACACAAGTAGTTAGATGTCAAACAACAACAATATAACACAATTATGTTAAATTAATTGGACTTTTATGATAGTACAAATAAAACATAGAATGCACATTATTCTGTAAAAGATGGATCTTTTTAAGTTTAAAAAGACCACCACAAGTTATGTCCGTGGAAAATGAGTTATGTTGAAAACATTTTGATTTGCTAACTCTTAAGGTTGATTGAAATCCATTATAAAAGCCTGATCATTGTCACTTTCTTTCTTCAATCTTTATGTCTAAACTTAAAAAAACAATCCTAATTAAAACTTACAGAATAATTCTTTTTCCTTCTAAATAAACTGCTAACTAACTCAACACCTGCAACAATTTCCTGAGTCTTTAACCCTTTAACAGCAGAGATGACACCTAAATAACATACGATCTTTGGACATATTGGCTGTGATTTACCTGAATCAGCTGATTCTGACACAGAGAAAGCGGCTTTGCATATTAACTTTGCATGGATATTGTAACAACATGAAGTGTTGCATAACAGCACTGCTTTGTCTGCTTTAGACTCCTCTGGAATGACATTAATTGCATAAACAGTAAAAGAGTTATGGAAGTCAAAAGAACACTTGAGCTCTCAGTCTGGGTCACTGGGCTATGTAGTCATGGGAAATATTGCTGACTTGATAAATGCTCAGAAAATACACCCTCAGCAGCCACGGGGATAACTGCAGCTTTAGGAAGATCGTCAAGCGATAGCTAATCAATAATTTAGAGCAGGAGAGTCAGACTCCAGGCCTGGAGGGGCACCATCCTGCAGGTTTTTAAGAAATGCAGCTCTATCTGCAGCTGATTACCTGGATCAGGTGTGTTTTGCCAATAAGAAGCTATAAATGGCAGGGTATTTGGAATGTAGATCACTAGCCCTTGAGGCCTGGAACTTAACAACTGTGATTTAGAGGAACATCGAGAGCCACCACACAGATGAAACTAGGCAGAGGGTAGAAATGTAATCTTTCTTGTACCAAGCCCCTCTTGAACCAGATAGAACATTAGAAACGTCCAACCTGTGCTAGGAAAAAAACTGGATGGTTGCTCAGTCATCCAGAGTCTCTTCTTTAAAAAAAAAAAGTTTGCATTTCATTTGAAAATCAAAATCCAAGATTCTGAAAGAAGAGTATAAAAGTGCAAATATCATGTTGTTTGAAGTTTAGCTTGAAGCTCCACAGATTGTTGTGGCTTGTGGTCATCTGATGGTGTTGGTCCAGTGTGTTTTCTAGAGTCCACAGTCAATGCAGCTTTATACTTGTACATTATAGAGCAATTCATATAGCCTTCAGTACAGCAGAGATGACTATTAATTACCCCAGCAGAAGCGACACCTGCCCACACTGCTGAAGGTACCAAGTCCATGGGGTTGCTTGAATGTTCAGCAAACCTCCTTAATTAAATGCTACTTCAAACCATTGATTTGATGAAAAATGTTAGTATTTCATAGGACTAGCATCTGGACTCATATAGAACCAGCTGAAGCCATAGTCAAGACCACATAATATGGAGCCAACATTTTATTTTTTTTACATGTTTACATGGTTGTAGTGGGTCAAAGATCCAACTTGTAACCTTGAACAGAGATATTTGATTTAAACTGTCTGATGTGGTCTTAAGTTCACTGCTCTCTTCGCCTACAAGCCTATTTGAAGCATTTGTATGAGTGATAATGCCTTTTCTTAAGAAAAGAAGGCATTCCTGCAGAGAACATTCAATATGAGGATTGGACTGATCGAATTTCAGGCAAATAAATCGACTGCCAGGGATATGAGAAGTTCTCTGGAAAGCAATAGTAAAATGAGCTTTTGTTGCTAAAAGGATAAGAGGAGAGATATGAAAGCCCAACGGTTTAAGAAAGCTCACTTTAATATGCAAATGGGGGTAAATTGCTGAAATTAATCCTGTTAGTGTCAGAATCAAGAAACCAGTGAACCAATGCAAGAATGATGGGTCTGCATGCAAATTGCATGAATGAGCTAAAAGTCACTCATTGGACTGAAGTAAAATATCACTGATGTTTATCTAATGAAGATTCTTCTGAAGGCCACATTAAAGCTCTTTGCAGTGGTTTAAAGAAGCCATAGGATGCTATTTCCTGACTATAGAGTCTTACATTTATGTGCATTTAAGCCAGGAAAGGAATCTATTTTGATATTTGGTTTAACATTAACATTTATAGAAATCTGTTTGCTCTAATCTTTTTTCCCCTTTACAACTTAACTTTAAAAAGCAAGCTGTTTCCAAAGTAGTGCTAAACATCCAATGCAGCACAAAGTAAACAAAAGCCGAAAAAGTGACTGGAAAACAATTGTATATAGGATGTGGTGTTCAAAAGATTCTAACACCAACAATAAAAAAGTATTAAATTAGGACAATGTGAGGGCACAAAATCAAAATGTAATGTCAGACAAGTGTTTAAAAAAAATAAAACCAAGCTGTATTGCTTATTGGTTAACCTACAAATTCAAGAAACATTCTAAAATTGCACAAAAAACATAGCTAAACCTTTAAACATTTTTTGGCCTCAGCTGCTAATCCAGATTTTTTTTTAACTCGAAATTTAAACTTAATACACACACATACATATATTTTTTGTGGATGTGTATGTTTTATGTGGGATTATTAACTTCTAGCATTTAAACTATGAGCTTGTGTCTCACAGTTTGTGACACAGTGACAGAGTTAAACAGAATCACTACCTATAGGCTGCTTGCTTTTGCAAACACTATGCCAGTCGAAACCAAACCAAGTAAATGGCTGCAGAAATTAACAACCTTGCAGGGAAGTCTTGCGTCTCACTGAAGAACAGGGCTCAGGGTGAGACATTTGAAATAAAGCCATTGCTCCTCCACAACAAGATGAAGTAGCTGGGGTGGTCTGAACATCTAGCAGTAATCAGAATCAGAAGCCTTTATTGTCATTGTACCTAATAATACAACAAAATTGTAGCAGCCTTGGGGTTGTAAATACTACAAATCTGAATCAAAACATGTACAAGAACCAATAAAAATAAAAGTATGAAAAATAAATGCTGCTGTAGTTACGTTTTACAGACATGTCTAACTGGAGAAGTCCCCATGACAAACTTCACACACACTAGGGGCACATTCACACTACAGGTTTGATCCAGAGTTCCATGGATAGTCCATAAGGCCAAAAGCTCACCTGAACTTTAACAGGTGAACCCTGGTCTGCCCAGGTCAGTGAGGATCTCGGCTCACTTGAGGTTAAGAACTGCAAAAGTGAACTAAAGGGAATGCATGACATTAGCAAAGTTACGGTAAGTTATGAAGAGAAAATAAATTAGAAGTAAAACTAAGGGGGAATCACACAAAAGTAGGAAAAAATCTGGTAGGAAAACACGGTGTAGCAAGGAGCTAAATAGCTAAATATTACATAGTTAGAGGGCATTTAAATCTGGAGGATCTGGCTCCTTATATTTTCTGGTCAGAGTAAGCTTATTGCATTGGTGTACCGCTGAAATAATGAATTTATTTTAGTCAGTTTTACAATAAATCAAAATATAGTTGGACTGGCACTTTAAGCAACGGGTGTGAAAGTGAATAAAACCAATTATGGGTGTGAAATATATAGCATTCTTTGTCCCTTGGGTGTTATTGCTTTATATGCTGATAAATTGAAATATGGCAAATGAGAGATAATGGGTGAATGAAAACAAAAAAAGGAATAAAAATAAATAAAACATTCTTCTACATTCAGTCATCTAAGATGATTTTGCTTCATTTATATATAGATGAGCAGTCAGCTGATCATGCTTTACAAGTCTGTTTAAATAACACAACAAAACCCTAATTTATTTGGATAGATTGGGGGATAAAACCAGTGAGGTACATATGATAAAAAAATGTTCCACTGATAGGAAAGAGCAGAAAAAATACACATAAAAATGTTTGTTCAAGAAAAAAGAAAATACTGAAAACAACACTCCAGGCTGACCATCTGCTTCAGAGCCAAATAATATTGTATAAAGAAACATACTACACATTCATACCATGTGGTTTGTTTTATAACCCCTTTATGAAACTTATATGCCATTTGATCAGCATAAAACATGCTCCCAGGCTGCTCTTGTCTCTGACAACATCCATGAGGAGGAACAGTGAGAACAGTGAATACAGTTTATTGCATGTAAATTATGCAGCTTATGAGAAAATTCCCCGTCCTGGAACCGCCACCTTAACGTGATGGCAGGGTTTGAGATCTTGAGTGACCATTGGGACTAATGCCCCTATTTTTGAGGCAAGTACCCCTGATAGAGACTTTCATGGCAAACAGGTCCTCAGTGGCAAGCCAGACTACCAGCTGTTTTAACATTATGGATCCCTTAAAAACAAGATCCACTATGTTGCTCAGATCCAGATCACAAGGATTCTATTCTGGAGCCAGATCCAAGATCAACCCAGATCTCATCCAATTTAGTGAGACAATCTACAAACTGGAGGATGGAGCTGAAAGAACGAGTCCTATCAAGCCTTATTGGCTTATGGGACTGAGCAACAGTTACTGGTAGTTCAAGCAGCATGGAACCGGGACAGTTCCATGCTAAATGACTTGATGCCACACAGGCAGTTAAAAGGAGTTTCCTCTGAAAGGTGGATGGGTGCTCTCTTACGCAATGTAAACACTGGACATGTGACACGCATTCTTGAATGCACCTTTAGCACATAGTGTTCATACTGGAGAAGCATAGAAGGGCTTCTTCTTTTATGTCTACTGTTTACTTGCCCATGTCTGCCACCTACAATATTGTCAACACTAAAAACATAAATGACCAGCTTAATAGGCAAAAGCAATTAAATAATACAAGTTAAAGATTTCTTTACAGTCATTAAAACAGCAAATTTAAACGTTGCATCTTCTCTTTTGAGGTCAAAGCCCATATAACTATTTGTTTTTTGTGGTAAATGAACCTTTTAACTAAATTTCTCAAACAATTTGTAATCTAAAGGTGACAGCTTTTAGGATTTTGTTTTTCTAAATTAACTATACTCATTCTTGTTAAAAATTTCTCAAATAGTCATTACTGCATGTTGTTTAATTTCTGGTTTCAGACATGAGGCTTAAAACTGTTTTCACTGTCACTTTGACCATGGGGGTTACACCTGAAAATAATTGGTTGTGCAAAAGATTTGAAACGGATAACTCGTCTTAGCAGTATGATCCTGACTGTTCAAAGAAACCAAAAACCCATCAAACAGGACTGAAGAAAAGAAAAAAAAAACATTAAATCAAGCAGACATGGGGCATGCTTTTCTCTGAGGATGGAAAATATAGCCACCGCGGGGTTGGAGCCGACAAAATTAATGACCTAAAAAGAAGTTCTCAGTCATTCTTCCGTAACTTAAAAAAAACACACACCTTGTTGATGTACCATCATATTAAAGCAGTCCGTGTTTCTGCTGAGATTAAAGAGAAAGATGCCATAGCTTCTGGTTATGGCGTAAAACTCACTGACAGCAACACAACAGAGAAAATGATCTCCTGCTGAGATTAAAAACTGTCTGAATAAACATCTGTGAAGAGAACAGAAAAATACTAAAGCTCACAGGGAAAACTACAACTGTTTTCTAATTTAACAACCAGTTTGAACATTTTCTTTACATTATAAGCTAAAGTTAATGGCAAACCAGCCAACTTAAGCAGTAAAGGATTGAATTGTTGATAATAGATCCAAACTAATATTGTATTTTTTTAATAAAGTGATAAAAAGGATATTGCTGTGTTTTACTTTACGAGTTTTTTTTTTTGTTGTTTTTTTTTTTTGTAGTATATTATAGTTCCTCTGTTATAATCCATATTTTCTTTTAGGACCTAATCTATTGGTTCTTTCATGGGGTGTCTTTCTCTCTTTTTTTCACCCTGTCCTTTTTTTTAAATTCTTTAAATTTAGTGATTTGGGCCACGTTCCCAACTCTTTATTTAACAATGTGCACTGTGTCCTCTCTTTATGGGTGAAGCTGGGTTGTTTTTATAAGGCTGTACATGTCACTAGTGCCCTGAAAACTGAGCCTTTATCTGACACTGGACTCTGGTTATTCATTACAAGTTAAAAGCTTCTTTGGTAAATAATTGTAAGGGTTTTAAAGGAATTAAAGCTGTTTTTGCTCTCCACTTTAATGGGGGGTTTACATTGTCAGAAATAGCTCATTCTGACCTGCTTGTATGATGCAAGGTCTTGTAACACTTAATCTTCAAAAAAACTTCAGCTTCATCTTTATTCATAAGTGTTCCTTAAGATTCCTTTACATAACAAATAAAAGAGACTTTTTACATTAAAAAATAAACTGTTTATATTTAGTTTTCAAAAATGGGCAACCGCCAAGGAATATTTAAAATAGAAATCTAACGTGGATGTAAAAATAAAGTTTTTTTTTGTTTTTTTTTCAAAGCAGCAATCACAAAAAATTCTATGGTTAAAAACAAAACATAAAACAAATTCACGTAAACACAAGTCAGATTCCAGCAATTTATTTAACAATAGACAAGGATGCAAAATGCATTATTTAAAGCAAATGTGAAGCTTAACAGAGACCTTTGATGTCGTAGTTATGACATGAGACTGTCAAAAAGATTATGGGAGAAAAGAAGACATTTTATGTTTCTTTAAATTAATAAATTTGAGGTGAAGATGAAAGGTTTACAGCTTACAGAGCAAAACTATCCTAAAGGATTTTGTTCTTAACACTTGGATCATATTTTAATCTATTGTAAAAGCGCTCCCAGTGGTCTTTTTAATCATAATTATGCTGTTAGGCAAAATAAAAATAAACTTTCTCGTTTTTTTTTTTTTTTTTTTTTTGTAGGGCATAGTTTCTGCAGAGCAACAGCAGGGGCCTCATTTATAAACGTTGCGTACGCACAAAAGAAGGCGTACGCCACTCTCTACGCAATAGTTGAGATTTATAAAAAGCAAACTTGACGGGAAAATGTGCGGTCCTTCACGCAAGCTCTGACCCAGGCGTACGCACAAAAACGGGTGAAATGAGAAATGACGACACCGTCGGCAGATGGAAGAAACACGTGAAAGTGAAAATGACAATACTTCCTCTCATAAATAACATGAAGACTTCACAAAGCAAGTCTTACAATTAACAGCCTACACGAACACCCGTTTGATCGATCAGCAGTGAAACAAACAAAAAAGATCAAACGAAAATTACAACAGAAATTCAAATGAACACTTATTTGCAGAAAGAAAAGTGAAATATGTTCTGCAATATTGGCATGTTGTGCAATTCATCCTCATAAATAATATAGTAAACAGAATGAAATAATGTACAAAACTGATATTCTCGTCAATGTGTCCGTCTGGCGGAGCAGATATCGGTGCGGGCGGACGGACGGGCAGACAGATGTATTAATTGTCCACTGGGGAAAGTTGTCTTCATATTAAAACATTTCTTCATAAGCTATGGAATTATGGTATTCATGCATATGCCTTTAGTTTGTTTTATTTTTGATAAAACAATGTATGGCGTATGTCTCAACCATTCAGAAAGCAACAAGAAATTACATTTGCGCTGAACAATTTCCCATTTCCACGTGGATTATTACCGACATCTGTAGCTTGTCAGATATAATTAAATGGAGGGAAATAAAATGCCCCATCACAATGCATAATGACGCACAATGGCTCATCTTGCGCTCTTAGAAGATGTGGCAAATGGAAGAATTCGGAGTGAACGCATCTTTAGACAGCAAGAAGACTTGCTGGCAAACCTCGGACCGGCCACGGTCCGAGGTTTTGGCATTAGTACTGCCGACACTCAAAATTCAGCGCAAAAGCTGCGCTGCATTTAGAATCGGTTGTGATTTATTAAGGGAAAGATGCGTAGGATGCGCGTGCGCACGGTTTTATAAATCCAAATATATTTGTGCATACGCACGTCCTATGTTTCATCCGTACGCCACTTCTGACGCAAATCCTACGCAAAGTTTTATAAATGAGGCCCCAGATCATTACAGATTCACCTCTGAGCAATGCCACACCCCTTTCCCTCCCCGTTGCTGAGAGCTCTCTGTTTACACGCTGTTTACACGCTTTCTTACTAGCTTACAGCCCCTCACACCCCCAACCTAACATTACCAGAGCAACAAAAAGGGCAAGCAATACTGGAGCTATCCAGCCAAACAGTTTAGACCAAGATACCAGCTCAGACGAGGAAAATGTAAACATACATTAATCTAGTCATTTTCAAATAGATGCATCAGAATAGAGCGGAACAAGGAGCTTGTGGCCCGCCAATTGTAGCTTCTGTGTCACACCTGCATGCTTTTTCACACATCATTTTTTCGTCTGCTCCTAATTCACATTGATTTAAATAGAGAAATGCTCAGAAATGAAATTTTAAGATATATTTTGTTCATACACTGACCAAAAATATAAACGCAACACTTTTGTTATTGCTCCCATATTTTATGGTATGAACTCAAAGATGTGAAACATTTTCCACATACACAAAATAACCAGTTCTCTGAAATTTGTTCACAAATCTAAATCTGTGATAGTGAGCACTTCTCCTTTGCCAAGACAATCCATCCCACCTCACAGGTGTGCAATATCAAGATGCTGATTAGACAGCATGATTATTGCACAGGTGTGCCTTAGACTGGCCACAAGAAAAGGCCACTCTGAAATCTTCAGTTGTATCACACAGCACAATGCCACAGATGTCGCAAGTTTTGAGGGAGCGTGCAATTGGCATGCTGATAGCAGGAATGTCCACCAGAGCTGTTGCTAGGGAATTGAATGTCCATTTCTCCACCATAAGCCGTCTCCAAAGGCGATTCCGTGAATTTGGCAGCACATCCAACCGGCCTCACAACCGCAGACTACGTGTAACCACACCAGCCCAAGACATCCACATCCAGCATGTCCACCTCCAAGATCATCTGAGACCAGCCACTCGGACAGCAGCTGAAACAATCGATTTGCATAACCACAGAATGTCTGCACAAACTGTCTGAAACTGTCTCAGGGAAGCTCATCTGCATGCTCGTCATCCTCATTGAGGTTTCAACCTCACTCCAGTTCGTCGTCGTAACCGACTTGAGTGGGCAAATGCTCACATGCGATGGCGTCTGACGCGTTGGAGAGATGTTCTCTTCACGGATGAATCCCAGTTTACACTGTTCAGGGCAGATGGCAGACAGCGTGTGTGGCGTCGTGTGAGTGAGCGGTTTTCTGATGTCAATGTTTTGGATCGAGTAGCCCATGGTGGTGGTGGGGTTATGGTATGGGCAGGCATCTGTTATGGGCGACGAACACAGGTGCATTTCATTGATGGCATTTTGAATGCACAGAGATACCGTGACGAGATCCTGGGGCCCATTGTTGTGCCATACATCCAACAACATCACCTCATGTTGCAGCATGATAATGCATGACCCCATGTTGCAAGGATCTGTACACAATTCTTGGAAGCTGAAAACATCCCAGTTCTTGCATGGCCATCATACTCACCGGACATGTCACTCATTTAGCATGTTTGGGATGCTCTGGATCGGCGTATACGACAGCGTGTTCCACTTCCTGCCAATATCCAGCAACTTCGCACAGCCATTGAAGAAGAGTGGACCAACATTCCACAGGCCACAATAGATAACCTGATTAACTCTATGTGAAGGAGATGTGTCGCACTTCATGAGGCAAATGGTGGTCACACCAGATACTGACTGGTTGTCTGAGTCCCCTGACCCCCTCAATAAAACAAAACTGAAGATTTCAGAGTGACCAAAAATATAAACGCAACCCCTTTGTTATTGCTCCCATTTAGTATGGTATGAACTCAAAGATGTGTATATATATATATATATGTCCTCCATCATGGGAAAAATGCCAAAGGAAATGTTAAACATACCAAAAATATCATTTTCATTAGAGTGGGTCTTTAATCACTCAATAGAAATAAAACTGGTCAGAAAAGCAGCTCTATTATTTATTTGAAGTAGTAGTAGAATGTTTTTCAGAAAAAATGTTTTCAGTATGTAAGCTTTATAATAGGACAAATAATAATTTTACTTTTCTAGTTTTTTTTTTTTTTCTGATAACACATGCTTGTCAGAAAATGAGTAATTTTGTGCACCTTTAAGCTGAAGTGAATGTGGCTATTTTTGCAGCATTTTTTAAAAATCTTTATAGTTTTAGAGAGAAAAATACTAAATCAAATTCACATGCAGCTTTGTAATCACAGGAACAAAGATTTTGATTTTTTGATGGCAAGTGCAGTAACTTTTTCACAAAAAAATAGGTTAGTTTAAGTGCTTGTTAGCAGTTTGCCTGCTCAATTAAAAGTAGCCATGGATACAAATTGGTTCTGTCTGACAGTTCAACTCAGAAGGGCTCAAATATGTCTCCTGAAAATGGAGCAGTCCAAAATGTTCATGTCCAGGGTGAGTTGAATTTGCGATTTCTTTTTTTTCCCTGCCCACACATGTCCATGTGCTGTTGTCAGCTGCAGTCTGCTCTTTAGTTGTTTGCTGACAACTTTGTTCCTTCCTTGTTGGCACATAGTTAGGCTACTCATACACTAAAATGAATAACTGGAACAGGCTTGCAGGTTAAGATTGTCTCTGGACAAACAAGAATCTGAACACATGCTGACATACTAACCTACCTAATATATAACATAACCTACATGGCACTCAGAGGCTTTACTGTCTTACCTGTCCACAATCTTCCCACATTACTCCACACAGATCTAAGGAGGATCATGAGGTGCCCTCTGGGTGTCTCTCCAGGAGTTTATTTTTCTATTTTTTTATTATTTTTAAGGATCCAGTTGATGGACTTTGAGGTTTGATGGGTCAGCTTCAGTTACCTCAAAAAACACGTGCATGTGACCAACATCTATCAATTCATCCATCCATCTCTCAGGGTCAGAGAGATGATGGGGCCAAGGTGAGAAACAAACAAACAAACAAAAAAAACACAATAAACCTTGCATGTAAAAGTAAAAGCCTTTTTTGACTTTACTATGAACAACTAACTGCCCTTACGGGTGGATATGGAGTGTCTGCAGGTGTCTGTTAAGACTGAGCCGAAAAAATAGAATTGTTCATGCACAGTTTTTTCTATGATCATGCTGTGAGCGACAGGTCAAACACATATACAACATACAGTTGTGAGGCTGGAATATTTATTTGGAAGGATGCCAAATAAGAACAGCATAGTGGAAGCACATTACTAATAAAAAGATCAAAAGCACATATTTAAAACTGTTTTATTACTGTTATTATATTTTAAACAGAAATTCTTTTAGCTGAGTTGGTGTTTCTAATGCTTAAAGAAGCTTGCACTGATGATTTCCTAATTTTTTCTATAATGATACTAATATTGATTCCAAAATTGGGGGGGGCGCTTCTTTGTTTGCTGGGGGAGGGGCAGCTGCCCCCATTGCCTCTCTGTTTCTCCACCCCTGACAACATGTAAGGGTGAAGTCGTTTGTATTTTCCTTTTTTCCAACCTCCTGAACGATCTGCACTAGGACCTGTCAGTACTGTTGAAGTGATAACTGTGCTCCCCTGCCACACCCGTTGCTTTCCTGTTGTGCAGCCTGACTGTTAGAAGTGCACTTTGTGTTTGCATCCTACGGGCATCCTATGGGCACTTGTGTATCACATGCACACCTGTGCTTGCAGCATTTGCACAAGTCAGTGAGGAACCGGCTTTAGGGCACCGTATGACAGCATTACCCATACGTGTAACTTACATTTTCCTTACACAAACCTTTCAACACACTTACCACACATATGACAATTGTACATTCCATTTTCATGATATCCCTGAAGTTGGCCATATGAGTGTCAACTGAACTGCAAAACATACATGTGCTCCCTTTAAGATGTGGCTGCTCCATCTCTACGACCCTCCACGTCCCAGACGACCCAAAAAACCTGCAGCACCTCTCCAGGTCAACCTACCCGTGTGGGTCCATGTGAGTATAATTTGAGTTTAGATGACTTTTACAAGAATACCTTATAATAACTACCTTAGACATTCCGATATTTCCCAAAAAGATCATTGTGAAGTGGCTTGTAGATCTGTAAACATTTTCTTTTTATAATTTACATTATTTTAAAGGTTAAGTTAACAGATATATTTAAAGCCAAGGTGTTTTCTCTCAGTAAATAATTAAAATGTGTCAGATTATTGAAATAAGTAAACTTTGTACTTCTACAAGGCATTGTACCCCTTTCTAATTCAGATTACAAAAGATTTTTGTGACCATCCAATTATACAATTGTTTCTTATTTCTCTTTCAGGTGGATTGTTTTCCATTATGGTTGTAGGAGAGTGATGAGCATTTTACTAGGATGTTGTTCAGTTAAAAAAACATCCTTTTGTTTTCCACCAAAAAGGTGAGTCAGGTAACATGACAATGAAGATAAGCAATGTTTTTCCTTCTGTGAGATCCAAACACATCTTAAAAAAATGTTAACACTGGTAAGTATTGAACCATAGACCTTTCTTATTACTACATATTTCTTTGTCACAGCGGGAAGAGCACTGTTGGAGTTGCTGACATTACTTATGATTTGCTGGATTGTAACTCAAAACGTTCAAAGTTTTCCCACATTACCAGTTCAAACGATTGTGAGGATCTTGTTCTTTGATTCCTCTTGTCAATACAATTCAGCCAGCCCTGCTTTATCAGGACCTCCAGAAAGTGGAATCGGATTCTTCTTCCACAACCACCTGGGTTATTGAGTTGGCTTGACAGGCAGACCGCAATCTGTGTGGCTGAAAGGCAGAATCAAAGAAAGTGTTTGACAGTGCAGGAGTTTGACTGTAGAATATGTTCTCATCATTTTTATTTTCACCTTGAACGCCTCAGACTTTCAGTACAACTTTTATCAACAGAAACACTCTGCAGTTATTCTGTGCTGGACTCCAGACGGAGTGCAAAGGAGCATTATGTTCCACAGCCAATTTGACTAGCGAGTCAGAAAAACTGCATTAATCCAGATTATAAGGAGTTTTACTCAACAGATGAGTGAGACATATCCAAGTCTTTAGGTGGAAAACAAACTGACATTCATCTTCGAAGGCATCAAAACTTGAATCAGTCTTTTAACCCTTGTGCTATTCTAGGCACTTTAACGTTGGGAGTTGGGCCATCTAGACCAGTGTTTTTCAACCAGTGTGCCGCGGCACACTGGTGTGCCGTGGGAGATGGTCAAGAGTGCCGTGGGAATTTTGCCCTTGATTTCCCATCTCCAGGATTTCAGCTCTCTGTTCATCCAAACAGGCCCTGATAAAACACTGAGGAGTTAGGAATATAAAATATTGTAAAATACTTTTTCTTTGCGTTTATTTTATTTTATTAAAGACATTTTGATAAGAATGACGTACCGCGATTCAGCTGCAGCTCCGGCTGTATTTTGGAAAAGTCCCGCCCCTTTAACTGTCTCCACCAATCATTCTTGAAGGCTTAATCACATGTCATCAGTCTGACCAATCAGAAGTGGTTAAAGTCTTCACTTCCTTGTCCTGATTTAGCTCGTAAATTCGCTCAGTTCTAACAAAAATACCAGCTAAAGCTTGTCTTTAGCGGTGTAGCTTTCCACAGAATCCGGTATCAGACCGTGGAACAAGTGAACAAAACAATGAAGCTCCGAAAAGCGATCTCCGCCGGCCGTTTAATGCACTACATCTCCCATGATGCATTGGGTTGTGAGAGTGACAAGGAGTCACAAGATCTGTTGAGATCTGTTGTTAAACGTCTTGAAATCAACAAACACACATCAAACTGTTTTTGAATCTTCCAACTTAACTTTTATTGCATCTTTTAGAAAAAAACAGCTGCAGTTTCCAGCTTTTTCTGCAACAATTATCTCAAAAATGCATGTGAGATTGTGGAGGGGAGATCAATACAGACTATGAGTTCCTCCGTTTTTTTTTTGTTTTGTTTTTTTAATTTTTAGATCCTGGTGTGCCGCGGGATTTTTTTTTAAGGTTAAAGTGTGCCGTGGCTCAGAAAAGGTTGAAAAACACTGATCTAGACCCACTAGACAGTGCTCTGAACCTTTTTTTCTTCAATGATTTGTGATCTTCACTGGTGTCCACGGATTACATGAAATCTTTCCACCTTTATCCACCTTTGTCATGGTAGGGAGAACACGTCAATGTAAGGGTGGGGTCATCTAAGACAGCACAAGGGTTAATCAATCAACCAACTAACTAAAAGTTTTTTTCATTCCTGTATCCACATTAACATTCACAACACAGAGTGCTTTGTATTTACCAGAATGCCATAAAGTTTAAACACACAAAAATAATTCAATTTAAATGTTGACTAATTAATTGAGAACTTTTAAACATAAAAATTAAAATAGCGGAGTGAGACTAAAAAAAAAATGTAAACATTGTGCAGTCAAGTTGAAACGAAATGCCTTAGTCTTGTGCATCTATACAGGGGGTTGACCCATATGTTTTTTTTGGGTGGTCTGGGTTCGTGAAGGGTCGTAGAAGTGGCTGCATCTTCAGAGGAGCACAAGAGTGTCTTACAGGTTCCTCATATCTAATGTGATCACCGTAATCAATCAACCAACTAACAAAAAGTTTATTTTCATTCCTGTATGTGAAGAATAGTTAGAAACTGCTTTTATTTTTTATTAAACTAATAGTTTAAACTTAATTCACTAAGCATGTATTGTCATCTCAAAATTATATTACATTTGAAGACAGCACAGCCAAACTATTGTTCTCACAGTTTATTCTCATCCTCCCTTTTTTCTGTGCATGTGTGATCTGCTGAGCAGGCCTCAGAGTTATTTTCACTTACTTTAGCCTTGGAGCTTCTCTCCAGCAAAAACCTCTGGGCGTGATTTTCACACGGGGTCCATCGGAGGACCTTCTGAATATGCAAATTCAGGGTTTATATACCAAGCCCATCTGAGCTCGTTGGTTCGGACTTTTGAATGCACCATGTTCATCTGTCTGTCCCCTCCGTGTTTGTACGAAGTAAAACCTCCACAAAAGATAAGTAACTGTCTCTGAGTCATTATTCATTCATTTCTGTGTGCAGGAAACTGAAGGGAACGAACCTAATTTAATTATCTTTTAGTCCTGTTAAGAATCGCCAGTTTCCTCACACTGTACCCACACTAACCTTCACAACACAGAGTGCTTTGTATTTACCAAACTGCCATAAATCTTTCCACCTTTATCCACCTTTGTCATGGAATAACACGTCAATGTAAGGATGGGGTCATCTAAGATAGCACAAGGGTTAAGGAATGTCGTATAAATGGAACAAACCATTGTCATCCCAGTGGCAAATGTGTCACGAAGTATTTGTAAGGATAATTTAAGTTAAAGACACTTGACATGCAGGTGATGATATTGTACGAAGGCCTTACGCCGGGCGTTAGTCATAATTGGGGTGCGCATGTTGATTTCTTTACTGTGCGCAAATGTTGCATGGAAGAGGTGTGGAAGTGGTACAAAAGTACTAGTGGAATACCAGTAAGATCCCCACACAAACTACACTTTGATTGTCGGATTTCCTCATTTATAACAGTCAGGCTTCATACACTGGGTTGAAAATGGACATGCACTTGCCATTCGAACAACACTAACGGGGTTCAGGCAATGCTCTTCGATGTTAAAATTTCATGCCAAAAAAAAACAATGTGGGCCATGTCCCGTAAGTCTGTAGTGGGCCTGGCGGGTGGGCTGCCAGGGGTGCAGTGTGGGCAGGTCATGGGTAGCTCTGGCTCACCTCAGGGAGCGGCTCAGGACTCCCTGGGGGTGGTGTGCCTCTCATCAGGGTGCCGGCGTGGGTCTCTCCCCTCAGCTGTGACCTCCTGCTCCATCCCCATGGTGGGGATCTAGTAAGCATTGGAGTGGTCGCTCCTAATCTAGCTGTTAGGGGGCCCCTGGGTGCCAACCCAGGCCGGGCTCCCTGCCTTCACTGGAGCATTCAGTATGATCAAGTACACCCCAGGAAACAAACATTTTCTGGACAGTCTTTTGTCTGGACAGGACAAAAAATAAATAAATGTTGTGGACCGCACAAGTTTGCCCTTTTTTTTGCCCACAGATAGCCCGTATCCACCCATAAGGGCAGTTGTGACTAAAGCAAACGCTGTTCAAAAATAAGGTTGGTTCTGTATTAAGGATAAATCAACACTGCACAAACTTTGTAAAACAGACTGCACAACAAATCAGATGCAAATGATGCCTCTTGCTGTAGCATTTGTAGTCATTTGCAACAGCAATGAATCTCTACTGTGACTTAATGATATTCTTATGGTTTCACTCCACATCTTATCAATTCCTTTAGTGTTTTTCAATGATTTAATGATTTAAACAGTTAAAATTTGTGGCATTTCTCGTAAAAAACTCTGATAAAAGTTGCAATATGACAGCTTAAATTCTCCTCACATTTACAGCACAGCCAAACTGACATCTGAAAAACTTTACCCAAACCCAAAGTTCAAACACTGAAAAAACACTCACATCACCTTTAAATTGTGTCATTTTGTATCTTATTTGCAGACTATTTTCTATACTGGCTCCTGCATTTGTGCACACGCAGCAACATTGGGCAGGCATGCACCATTTCCAAGCAACTTCATGACCTGTTCGCTTATGCTTTGGCATCATTTTGTATAAATGGGCAATTTAATAGTTGCTTTCAGCATTTGCAGAAAAAGAAAAACAGTTCTGAGTGCAAACACTCCACAACTGTGGTCCTGAAGTCTGCAGTCATGTATTGAGGCAGAAATGTATATGTCAAGGGGGCAAATGTATATTTTGTAACTGTAATATATTTGTAGCATAAAAGTGTTTCTTTCATTTTCGAATAATATATACTAACTGCATGGAATTTTTTAATAATATGTGATTCTGAATGTGATCTTTAAGAATTAGCAGCATGCAAAGTCCCCACATGACAGCTTAAATAATGGTAATTTACGCTGGGATTGCTTTAATTTAAAAGCTTAAGTTAAATTAAGGAGGGTTTACTGTGAATTTCCGAATTTTATATTGATATATTTGAATTTGTGGTTCCTGAAAACCAAATTTGCAGTCATATTTTTACCGTTTTGTTGTAAAATGAATGACATATTGTTAGCATGTCAGTTGAAAGCAAAGATGAAAAAGGGGATTCGTCTTTTTCCCAACTTTGTGTAACATTTTGTGTCCATCCTGAAAAAAAGCTGCCATAAAACAAAAAAGTTGAGAATTTTCTTCTTCTGTCATATAACATTAAAGGTATGGCTGGCCAAGTAAATATATTAACATTTTGACATTGAAAATAAATTTCATTTTACATAATACTAATCCCTTTCCACAAACGGGTCAAAATCCAAAAGTTTCATTTGTCTGGAGCTCTTCCTTTAGGAAAAAAGAAACTTTCTCCAAGTGGCCAACAGCCCATCCTCTTAGTGGAAAATATAAAACCCTTGATGCAGAGCGTGCCGTCTGTCTGTGTGCATGATGGAGGGCTGTGGTGCAGAGACATCTGGTTGCTGGTGGGTTAATTGTTTAGTCTGCTCCCATATCCAGCAGTGACCTAAATTGTTCATTCCCTGCATCTGAACTGAAAGAGCTTCGTTCTTCTTGGTTGAAGTTGTCCTCATTATTTGGTTCAGATTTGTGTTTTCTTTAGGCACAAAATATGTTGTTTTATTTATATTGGTTTTCCTAACCTGATTTCTTCTAGAAAAGTTAGAAAAATT
Source organism: Oryzias sinensis (assembly GCA_037389245.1). NCBI lineage: Eukaryota > Metazoa > Chordata > Actinopteri > Beloniformes > Adrianichthyidae > Oryzias > Oryzias sinensis. Next base: position 13,522,397 of record CM074497.1, on the reverse strand, counting down.
TTCCCCTTAGTGGAGAGCATCCTCTCCACCCTGTTCTGGACAAACAGCGGAGCTCCTTCTCTAGAAGGCTCAGACAGCTCCGCTCCAAAACTGCCCGGTACCAGAAATCCTTCATACCCAATGCAATAACCGTGTACAACAACTCACTATGCAAAAGATAACCTTTGCACATTTTTTCTTTTTTTCTCTTCTTCTCTATTTTGCACATTTCTTTTGCACATCTCTTTACCTGCACTGTTTTGTAAATAGCTTTTTAAATTATACCACATTTTCCTTGTTTTTGTTTTTTATTTTATATTATTCTTAGTCTTTTATTCCCCTGTCAGTTGTTATGGTAATGAACAAATTTCCCACGTGAGGGATCAATAAAGTATTTCTGATTCTGAAGTCCCCTTTTATTTTTTTTATTTCTTGGTTTTCTTCATTCACTCAGCTTAGCTTCATGTTTTCACTTGTGCCTTTAAGATTTCTGATAAATCTCATTTTGGCGTTCTTCTGGGGCGGGGCCCCAGAAGGCAATTTCACATGTAGAGAAAATGCATTATGTCTGTATGTTTCTATTTCTATTTATTCCCCAAACAAGAAATATAATTCCTATAAACTTAAAAAGTAACAACAGTATAGATGTAAAACAGCATCAACATTTGAAAGGGTGAGATGAGATGTTGTGGTTCTTACTGTGTTTTGATCAGTGAGAAATAGGCCCAAATGGCTCATTTAAAGGTTGCAGACCCCTGCTCTAGTTGATGAACGACAAAGATTTAACCCAAAGTTACTGATGAATGTTGTGGACTCTTTACCTCTCTTCTTGTTGAACAAAATATTTTTTTTAAATTACACACACATTTCTTTGGCAAATTCCTTTTTTTTTCATTTTAAAATATTTTATGAAGCCAATTTCATAACAATTAGAACAGGATAAAAAATGAATATTGAAAAAAAGAGTGTAATATGAGCCCAGTTGAAGGACAGGAAGGCTGAAAAACAACGCCCTTATTTCTCTTCTGCCTAACTCCAACACCCGTTTGACATGACTTTCCGACCTGACTTGCTGTAATGCCAAATATCCACTTCTGCTCACGGTTTTGTGAGAGAGAACTCAGCTGATTCTGACCTATGCTGTCCTTTGGTAGTGGGAAGCCCCAACACGGCTTTAACACAGATGAATCCAGAGTGCCAAACAGACTGTACCAGGAGGGTGCGGTCATGCTTTTGGCTCTCACGTGTCATGCTGCCTCACGCATTACACGAAAATTTACAAAAGCAAAAAAAAAAAAAAAATGACGATGCACATCTGTAAAAAAAAAAATGACAACCTGCAAGCTATCATGTTAATGTCTCCAATGAAAAGTTCCCATCATTTATATGCTGGCATTCTGGATGAAAAGCCTGTCATAGGACTCAGACAAAGATCTTTTCCTTTATTTCATTTCTTCCCACATTAGATTTTTCCATAAAGGGAAAAAAGATAAACAGTATTGTGGTGCTGCAAAGGCTTTAATAATCAACACAGTCAACCACACGCATGAGGTAATACACTAATGGGTTGTTGCTTTTCCTCTATTTTCATTTTGCAAAATATCAAATGAGTTTCTTTTTGCTTTTTGTTTGTGAAAATCTACATTTCCAAATGGATTACTCAAATTGAACCAAAGCATCTTTGGTTTCTTTTTTTTCTTCTTTTTTTTTCTGGTGGCGCTATTTCTTTAATTGAGTTCATTTGATGAACTCTGAGTATCACGTTCTTTCTGACAAATGCTAATGCATGCCAGAGCAGAGTTTCCTATCTAACCTTACCCAGTTCACCAGACTGTGAAAAATGTATACTGAGCCTAACAAATCCCATATTAATTTATAAGGCAAGCTTTCCATTTCAATGTAAAAGTAAGATAAAATATCTAAGGACAACAGCCTTCATCGCAAACATCTCTCAAGGTTTAGGGGCTGTCAAACTGCAGTTGCACATCATAGCAGGTGGTGCACATATGAATGTACAATCTGAGCTATTAACTGCACATTAAACATGCTAAACAACGTGGATTTGGCTCAGAAATAGAATGCATGACACTGTTTTAGTTGAAACTGCATTAGTTTTTAAAGCTGGAAAATGTGGGCTAACCTGTCCTAATCCCACTGTTTTAAAGCTAAAATGTAGTCAAAGACAAAGGGATTGGTATTCCACTTTTGCCCTTGAGCAGGGCAAAGAGTAAAAAGGCACAAATGAGTGTGAGAAACAGTGAGAGAGGGGCGGTGACAAAGAGATAATCTCTTTTGTAGTTTTGATCCCTAAATGTGGTGGTTTGAGTCCCCTCATCCCCAGCTACTTAGTTTCTGCTCTGGGTAAGTGATGCCATGCACTTAAGTTGAGAAAAGCAGGTCAATATGACCACAGAGAGAAAACGACATGTGCCTCACATGGATAGCCCTGGGATTATTCCTCACAAAATGTCTTAATTCCTCTGTTCACTAATGATCCAGGGAAAATGCCCTCTAATCTCCATTCCATTAATTAAAAAGAGCATGAGCCCACGGAAAACCCTCACCATCTGCTGCAGTTTCATTTGCGCAGGCAGAAAGTGTTTTCAACCAGGGGGAAGCAGAGTTTTAAGAGCAAACTGGTGGAGAATGCACTGAGGTGGAAGGCAAACAGACACAACTGTTTTGAGTGTGAATACTGACTTGGGGATGTGGCAAACAAAGAACTTTAAATAGGATCAAGCTGTGTTAGAGTGCAGGAGGAAAGGATTTGGGATTTCTTGCAGCCGGAATACTTTATTATATAAATGCATACCAGTTCAGCCTGCTTGCTTTTTTTGGTTTTTCCTGTGTTGGTCCCTTCACAATTCATTATTTCCTTGCTGGGACTGTTTCAAGCAATGTTTCCCACTTCTCCATTCATTACAGAGATAACTTCTCCCCAGTTTTGTGAGTTGGGCAGAGCAAAACACTAAAGAAAGGTGTTGGATAGGATTATGCTCCATGTGAGTTTAAAAATGATGAAACACTCCTATAAGAAATTGAATGTAGTACTTTTGACCCAAGGGCAAAGCCCGGAGGCTGTGACATGAATTTGATCGGGCTAGTAGGCAGGGAAGATTATCCGAGCAGATGTTGTTTCCCCTCTATTGAAAGAGTGGGGCCAATAATAAACGCGCGCGCACGCAGAAGCGCAAGACGCGCACAAATCTCAGAGATAGGCTTATAGCCTTTATTTCTCTCCTCTGTTTTCTCCCAGGCAGACTGGAAGGAAGGCAGGCAGTGAGACGGGCGCTGCTCCAGTTTCACCAAACCTCAAGTTATCTTGATGACTCCACAGTTTTGACACATTTCTGATTGAATCATCTTGCTCGCAGATGGATGCGCGCGGTGCCAAGAAAACATGGCTCGTCGCGTGCCATTTTGCGCTGTTCACTTGTTTCTTGGACGCAGTCTGGGGACAGATACGATACTCAATCCCAGAGGAACTGGAGCACGGAGCTTTTGTTGGAAACATTGCAGAGGACTTGGGATTGGATTTGAACAAACTCTCCGCGCGCAGATTCCGGATAGTGTCGGGTTCCAAAAAGCAATACGTGGAGGTGAACCTGGAAAACGGGGTTTTGTTTGTGAATGAAAGAATCGATCGAGAGGAACTGTGCGAGCAGAGTTCTTCCTGCTCTTTTCACCTGCAAGTGGTAATAGAAAACCCTCTGGAGCTGTACAGGGTGGAGATTGAGATTTTGGATGTAAATGATAACCCTCCCAGTTTCCCATGGACAGAGTTTAATCTGGATATATCGGAGTCTGCTGCCCCAGGATCCCGCTTTCCTCTGGAGAGCGCACAAGACTTGGACGTTGGCTCCAACTCGTTGCGCACCTATTTGCTTAGCGTAAATGAGCATTTTTACTTGGACATTCAGACGCGCAGTGATGGCAGTAAATTTGCCGAACTCGTCCTGCAAGCTCCTCTGGACAGGGAGCAGCAGAGCGCGCATCAGATGGTGCTCACCGCAGTGGACGGAGGCGCACCGGAGAGATCCGGCACTGCGCAGATTGACATAACCGTTTTGGATGCGAACGACAACGCGCCAGTTTTTGATCAGTCTTTCTACAGAGTCCGACTCGCTGAAAACGCGCCAAAAGGCACAATTGTGATCAAACTTAACGCGTCTGATTTGGATGAGGGTCCCAACGCTGACATCACTTACTCTTTCAGCGGACACGCTCCCATCAAAGTGCGCCAGCTTTTCAGCGTGGACCCGCACACGGGAGAAATCAAAGTAAAAGGAGTGATTGATTACGAAAAATCCAGAATGCATGAAATTTACGTCCAAGCCAAAGATAAAGGCCCGTCTGCTGTAGCAGTGCATTGCAAAGTGCTGGTGAATGTCCTGGATAAAAACGACAACCTTCCAGAGGTGATCCTCACCTCAGTGTCCACACCTGTGCTGGAAGATGCGCCCCCCGGAACGGTCATAGCCGTCATCAGCGTGGTGGACAAAGACTCAGGTGAAAATGGGAACGTGGACTGTGAGATTCCTCATCACGTCCCGTTTCAGCTACATTCATCCTTTAAGAACTATTACACTTTAGTAACTTCGGATTTCCTGGACAGAGAAGCGATCGCAGACTACAACATCACCCTAACCGCGCGTGACGCGGGTTCTCCACCTTTGTTCACGAGGAAAAATATAATTGTCCAGGTGTCTGACGTGAACGACAACGCGCCTCGCTTCAAACAGCCGTCCTACACAGTGTATTTGACTGAGAATAACGCGCCAGGAGCATCCATCTGCTCTGTGACTGCTGTGGATCCAGATTCTGGCCAGAATGCGTATTTGTCCTATTCTATCCTAGAGGGGAATATTCAGGGGATGCCAGTATCCACGTACGTTTCCATAAACTCAGACAGTGGAAACATTTACGCACTACGATCCTTCGACCACGAGCAGCTGAAAAACTTTCAGATCACAGTTCAGGCGCAAGACGCGGGTTTCCCGCCTCTCGGCAGCAACGTCTCAGTGAACATCTTTATTTTAGACCAAAATGATAACGCGCCAATTATCGTGTCCCCCGTTGCGCAAAATGGCACCGCGCCTTACGAAGTTGTGCCAAAGTCTGTGGACGCCGGATATCTGGTCACTAAAATCCGCGCAGTGGACGCAGACGCAGGTCAAAACTCGCGTCTGTTTTACCAGCTGCTCCAAGCGACAGACCCGAGCTTGTTCAGCATCGCTCTGTACACTGGAGAGGTCAGAACCATCCGCCAGTTAGAGGAGGAGGAGCCCACGAGGCACAGACTGGTCATCCTGGTCAAGGACAATGGTCAACCCCCCCTGTCGGCCACAGTTTCCATCATTCTGTCAGTGGTTGACAGCCTGCCAGATTCGCAGGCCGGTCTGGGTGACCTGTCCTTGAGCCCGCATCACAGCTCCAACCTCACTCTCTACTTAATCGTGGCTCTGGGCGCGATCTCCTTCACGTCTCTGCTGGCTATCTTCGTCCTCGTGGTTGTGAGGAGACTGAAGGGCAAGCCGTCAAACATAGAGTCCGGGTTCCCCTCCATCCGCTGCCGCTGCTGCTGTGCGCGCTCGGAGGAGACCACCACCACAGAAGTGTTTAAGAAGACCAACCTAAACGTCCGCATGTCCGCGGGCGCGCCAGGCTGCGCAGAGGCCACCGGCACCGGCGCTTTGCCTCAGGTTTACTGCTACAAAATGTGCCTGACGCCGGAATCATCCAAGAGTGACTTCATGTTCCTGAAGCCGTGCAGTCCGGTGCTGTCAGTCCAGCAAAACAACGCCAAGAGCACAGACTACCTGACCTCAGGCTGGAGCACGCTGGATCGGAATGAGCTGACCAACAACAGAGCAACAAGCCCAAACGAGGTAAAAGCAAAACACACCTGACAGGTTATTTATTACTCTTTTATTACAGCTTCAGCAAAGCAGACTACAGTGTCTGGCACAGACGCTCCTGTGGATTAATCGAGCATTACGCACAGGTTTCACACTGATGCAACCGTGCGTTTCAAACACTGGATGGCGCTGCAACATGATTTGCCTGACTGTGAAAAAAACTACATTTTTAGTCAAATTAATATTATAAATTATTTTTTTAAATTGTATTTACTTTTATTTTCATTTTTTCTCTGGACCCTCGTGGTGATTAAAAACTATGTTTAGATGCAAATCTGATGTATTGATGTTTTTTATTTAAACTGGAACTGATCCAAAGTAGTATCTTATTCTTTTAAAAGTTGAAGTTATGAATTGTAAGTGATTTCTTTATTTGTCTTTCCAGTAAAACCACTTCTCTCAATTGACTAATTCCCCTTTTTCTTGGACAAATCCACTGTAATTCATCTCACATGTCCTTCAAAATAAAATCACTAAATGTTAAGTTTCACTTGTCACATCTATGAAAAAACAAACAAAAAGAAAACGTGAGATCAGTTTTTTTGTTACTAATACATTTTGGAAACTTTGTTCCAAGTGTTTCACTTTTGAATGGCGGTGTAACAATTAAGCAATTAATCTATATTCCTAGGAACAAACCATATTGATCTGTCTGAGGCAAGTTGTGAAATTGTTGTGATTTTACAAATTGTGATTTTAATCATAAGTGTTCAGCAAATGTGAGGTAATTCTGACTTTTGTATGTATGTTTTATGTTTCCAGTTCAAGTATTCAAACAAGGACTGGACATTGACCAAAAACCAGCGTAACTCAGCTTACAAGAGGTGAAAACATCTAAAATCCACTGTAAAAGTGTAAAAGTCTATGCATAAATATAGTAAGACTGGGGGTAGGAATTAATGATACTTTTTCAACCCACTCCTGTTCAAAGCACTTTATCAATTTCTGTTTATTAAGTTTATTAAACTATTTTATTTTGTGTTTGAAAACAAATGTAAATCAAATCAATTTTTTTTTTTTTTTTTTCTGTCCAGGTATAGTGCTGCAAACATGGAGGCCACACTTACCCGGCAACAGAAATGTGACAGCGATGGGTTTTCCTGTTCTGTGGCACCACAGTACTGGACCTGGGGAAACCACATAAATGGTAGGCCTGATTTTAATATATTTCTGTTAAGATTAAAGGGTTAACTTGGTGAGTAGATTTTTTTTAAACTTTTTAGTCAAAGGGATTTAGCCTGTAATTGAAACCACCAAACTAAAAATCTCATCTGAAAAACATCAAAGGTTTTATTGGCAAATCACTTAATGTTTTCAGATCAAACTCACATTTCAGCTGAATGATGAAACATTCTCCAAATGTAAGAAATGCATTTTTTTTTCTTGCAGATTGTAAGAGATCCCTTCAAGAAGGAGGAGTTCCAAATCCTTTGTGGACTCCAAAATGCCCCCAGCCTCTCTCCGAATCACCCGACTATCAGCACAACGTCTACATTCCCGGCACCACGTCTGGCTACAGCACCCTGAAGCTGACACCCAGAGGAGAGTTGGACATGTACAACACCTTCTCAACTTTTGGGAAGAAAAAGAAATTCATCTCAAACTATGAACCGTCTCTGGATGGAGATGATGGCATCATTACCAATTCCATATTCCGATAAGAAGTCAGCTTCTGCTCATAGATTGAGAATGAGGTTATAGCAAACCACAGATTAATGTATGTACATTTACATTGATCTTTATTTATAATACGATACTGTAAATAGGCTGTGAATTTAAAAAAAAAGCTTCATGCTGAATTTTATACTTGGAATTTGAGTTATACTGCATGAAATAACAATAGAAATTGCATCTACTACTTTGGCTCCATCAGGACAATTTTTGGTGACAGATAGTTAAACTGATGTAATGTAAATCAAAGCTGAGGTCATCTGTGTTGCCTGTCTCCTCCTGTCTATTTTCTTTCATATTCTCTTCTGTCAAGCATGATTTTTGTGTGTGTGAAAAAACAACAAACCAAACAAAATGCCTTTCAAAAGTTCCAAAAGTTCACTATCCATCATTGATTAATTCAAAGCTAATTGCTTATTCTGATAAAAGAAAAAATACTACATACACAACATGTGCAATTTTGAGTGATAAAGATTTTTGCTGCATCCAAGCCTTTTGCTTGTACTTGATCACACTGACTCATCAAGGTTATCTGATGACTGGATTTTTAGGTTAGAAACAAAAGTAAACAGATTTAACACTGTTGTAAATGAATCCCCGACAGCAGGAGATGATTTTCAAAAGACATTTTTGCCACCTGCTAGATACTCTTTCATATTAATATTAGATATTTATGTATATTTAGCAGGGGTTGATGTAAAGTATTCACATCCATATCCATCTGCTTGCTTTTTTCATTTTTGTCTTAGTAGATCAGCTTTGTCTTTTCTCCTTCTTTGATAATTTGTTCCTGATGAAGTGAAATAAACTCAAATTCAACCGCATCTAGTTTTTTTATTTTTATTTTGACAACATCCCAATTAGAAAAACTTGAAAACAGGAGGATTCTTTTCTGAAACAGTTTAAAGAATCACTCATTGAAAATGGAAAGATGCCTTTCTAACAAGACTCTACTTTCACTGGTCACTTTATTAGGCACATCTGTCCTAAACTCCTTATTAGTGCACATTTCTAATCAAATGGCAGCATTTTAATGCATTTAGGCATTTAGACATGGTCAACACGATATGCTGCAGTTCAAACCGAGCATCAGAATGGGTAACAAAGGTGATTGAAGTGTCTTTGAGCATGGCATGGTTTTTGGTGCCAGACAGGCAAGTCTGAGGATTTCAGAAACAGCTGATTTGCTGGAATTTTCACCCACAACCTTCTGTAGAATTTATAGAAAATGTTCCAAAAGATGAGAAAATATCCAGAGAGTGACAGTTCTTGTAGATTCAGAGGTCAGGGGAGAATGGTCAGACTGGTTCCAGCTGATAGAAGACAACAGAAACTCAAAGAACCACTGGTTACAACTGAGGTCTGCAGAAGAGCATCTCTGAATACACAACACGTCCAACCTTGAGGCAGATGGGCAACAGCAGCAGAAGACCACACCAAGTGCTACTCCTGTCAGCTAATGTCAGCTACATTTTAATGACAACCACTCTCTTCAATCAGAATTCAGCATGTTGGAAGGCCACACCCCTTCCACTGAAAGCAGACTCAGGAAAATCTGTCAGTCAACGCTTTGAACTTTCAACCACATACTTTTATGGACCTGTCTGATTGGCTAGTATATTAATTGAATAACCTGTACTACAGTAATATTATCATAAAAATAATTAGGATTGGCAAGAACATGTTAAAAACATGTTAAAAACCGGTATCGGAGCAAGAATCGTTATTTTGACAAATAGTAACTGCTATTCAGTTCTCTGTAGAAGTCTATGGGATTTCGGCTTTTTGGGACCAACAGGTACTTCCTGTTTGGAATGCCGGTACATGTACAGTCAATGGTGGGAAGAAAAAGAGCTGAAAATGAAAAGTTGTTCGGGGAAAATTCCCAAAATTGTTCATTAATTGTTTAAAAACTGCTTCTTAAAATTCTGGGAAAAAAAAATTTTGTTCTCAATATCTGTTTTGCCAGTTCAAAAATGAAAATATTACTGATATCAAATCAAAGCAATAAAAACAGCAAATGAAATTGGTTGAGGAAAAAGCTTTCGTGCTTTGACTTGAAGTTGAGAGTATTGTTTAACCTTTTTTCCTGACATTCAGGTTCCTAAATCTCTGACTTTAAACTACTGCTGCGGAGATTATTCTGAAAATCTAGTCTTCACTCTGAGCTGCTATAGACCAGTGGGTTAATCTTGGGGTTGCTTTTTACAAACTGCCTTTGGAAATAGCTTTATGGTCAAAAAGCTGCCATTTAGTTTCATATTTATGTCAAATTCTTCGTTGGATTTGAACCAAACCAGGGTAAAAACTCCTTCCCTTTAATTTATTTTTCCTGTAATCCTGAGACTAACTTTAAAGACAAATCCAAACAGGCTAGAAAACAGACATTCAGTCAAATATTACACAGAACTTTTCCAGAATGAAAATTTGGCTAAACTAGAAAGGGGGATTACCCAAATTACTGGACAAATATGTGTAACTCTGACATGGATTGACATGATTTGTCTACTGAGCGTGTCTTGCCAGGAACTGTCACCACGTGTTGTTTTAAAGTATTTCTCTAAAGACCCACTAGGGGGCACCTTTTCCTAACATATGCAGTGAGGGTTCCTAATCGTCCAAGTCTTTTGTTTGATTACAAACAGATCATGAAAACACTCAAGAGCTTTGCATGCACTTTTAAAACAATCATTTTGTAATAAAAAAAAGGTTAAATGTGAAAATATTGTATACAAATCATGGTCAAACAGTATACATTATGGACATACCATTTAAATTGAGTGGAACAAAGTGCAAATTGTGTTAAGATAAGCAGTGTCAAATTTAGATTGAAAGTAAACAATACAGAAAACCACCAATATGACAGTAATGATAGAGCCAAAAATATCTGTCACTCACTTTAGATTGAAATCAATCTCAAGTGATCAAATAAGCGGCAAACCTACAATATTTACAAATAAAGAATTTTTTAAATAAAATGAGTATGTAACCTAATGTTAGATATAAAGTTTTCAATTTTGCGGTTGTGTTTGGGTCAAGTTTGAACATTTTACAACTAAAGATTTTCATAAATACTCTGTAATACATCTGATTGCCTCGTGGCTTTTTGATACCTTCCACATTGTGCAATTTAACTTAAGAAAGTAATGATTTTCTCTTTCAATAAATTGTGAGTGTTTTACTCAACCTTGTTAGCATCTGTGCTGTTCCTGGTCAAAATGGACCCCGGAGAAAATAAATGGATGTCCATGCTATGTTCATCCATCACAAATCCATGCTTTTCTGTCTAATCCTCACTTGAACCAACTTCCAGATTTAAAAAAAAAGTTCAGGCATGTAAAGGTCTTGTGCGAAGCATGTATCTGTCATGTGAATCCATCTCTTTATCACATCAAACACATCTTTTAGACTAATCACTGTATCATTTTCACACAGACCCCATGTATAAAGCTTGAGGTCTCCTTGTGCTCCTTCATCTCTGACCACGATGAGAAACAGTGGGATACAGAGACGGACCAAGCAGTTTTCTTTCCAATAACTGATCCAGTTTTCTTTGTCATGAAGACGGTGCTGAAGTTTTTCTTCCAAACAAGGACATGGGCAGAAAAGAAAAAAACTGCAAGCTCTGCGCTCCTATAGGCTACAAAAAGCATGAGATGCTGCATGCAAATGTGATACCTATCCTATCCTGTCCACTCTGGTTATTATTTTTATTGTAGTTATTTTCTTTGGTCTAATTCTATAAATTCACGTTAAATAGTACTTTGAGGCTTTGTTCACAGCTAACATTGTAGAATATTAAAGACCCACTTCAAGGAAAATTGTGTTATTGTTGTTTTTGTGGTATATTTCTCATGATGGAGGACATATATAAAGAAAAATGAAGCTTAAAACTGCATTTTTGAGTATTACTTTATTCAAATTGTGGTGATTTAGAAATGCTGTTGTAGTTGTTACGTGAAAACTACATTTGGCAAGCCACAAGCTCCCTGCTCCACTCCATTCCAATGCATCCACTTGCAGTTACATAGAAGCATGTACATCTTCATTTTCCTCGTCTGAGCTTGCATCTGGCTCGAAACTGTACAGCAGGGTAGCTCCAATATTGCTCACTGTTTCTGTTACACCGGTAATGTTAGGTTGGGGTTGTAAGGGGCTGTAAGGTAGCGGGATGGCATGTAAACAGGTGGATGATGGGGAATGGGGGTAGGCTTACTCCGCCCCGACAACTTTGCTCACAACTTAGAGGCGCATTTCTGAAGAACTCCTGCCACTCTAAAGTAAAAATGTCAAACAGCAGATTTTTTTATTTTGGTTAAAAATACCCCAATCACAATCAGAGGATGACTGGGAACAATTTAACAATATCTTGATCATAAGATGATCAGAGTGGGATTTTAAATATATTGTTAAAGAAAGCTGAGTAAAATATTGGTTGGTTAAACAATATTTCCTTGAGTGTGTCTTCCGAAAAAAAGCAGCTGCAGTAAAAGTAAAACCTTTTTCCTAAGATTTTTTTGGATATTTGTATTTCCAGAATCAAATGAGTCATGATTAAATTTGTGGAGCAAGAAGTTCTGATAAAAGAACATGTTTGCATAAAGACAGATGAAAAGAGCTGATCTGGGAAGGGTGGTGCACGTTCAAGGGTTTGTGCTTCCCTTGCAGCTGCTGTGGATTCACCGTAGATTATGCAGACTTTCAGTTTAGAAGAGAGGTGTCGTCTTCCAGTCTGGAGAAGATAAATACATAAATCAACATTTCAGCATCCTGCAAGCTGACAGAAGAAAACTCAATCTAGTGTCCATAACTGTAACCTGATACAGGACCTCCACCTGCACTGCCATCTGCTGTGGCTGCCCACAAGCCTTTGGTTTACACCCCACAAACCAACCACATTTCTGTGCATTCATTGTTACATTTAAGGTTATGAAACATCATAATTAATCACAAATAGAATAAAAAAATATGGACTGAAAAAGGAACAACCCGCAGAATCAGCTGCAGAGTTTGGGCCAAAACATATAAATTATGTTGTTGTCATTTTTCACTTCTTTCCAGAACGATCCTAAACATTTTTTTATTATTCCACTGTCAGTCCATTACATTTGACCCATTTGATTCAGTTGAATTCAATAGAATATTTTCATAAATCAATTGAACTGCTGTAAGTGTGAATATAATGTTTAGATTTTATAATATTCATATCTGACATGAAATGTCAAATGAATAACTGAAGCCTGTCATTGGCTTAATTGGAAATGTCGTAGTATCTAGCACAAAAAACTGAAGGGAAAGGGAGAAACAATTTGAAGCTCACAGTGATGATTGTTAGCAGTGTGTCTTAAGAGTTCCTTAAGAAGTCTCCAGCTTGTTCAGAATGCAGCAGCTAGATTGATAGCAGGAACTAGCAGAAGAGATCACATCACTCCTGTGTTAGTTTCACTTCACTGGCTCCCAGTTGATTCTAGAATCAAGTTCAAGATCCTCCTGTTAACCTATAAGGCCTTAAATGGTATGGCCCCATCCTATATCAAAGACCTAGTCTCTTACCACCCAAATAGAACACTTCACTCCCAAAATGCAGGACTGCTTGTGGTTCGTAGAATTAGTAAAAGTACGGTTGGAGGTAGAGCGTTTAGCCACCAAGCCCCTGTCTTATGGAATAAACTCCCAGCTCATGTAAGAGAGGCCGATTCAGTTTCTACATTTAAAGTTCGACTGAAAACATTCCTCTTTGGACAGGCTTATTATCAGACTAGCTAGTATTCAGAGATTATTTAACTTATTGTTAATGTGTTTAAATTAAACTTAATAACAATAACAATTAGTTGTTAGTAGGCTGCTAGAAGTTGAAGCTGGGGTAGCTATGGTGCACTGGGGTTCTGTCCTCTTTTCTCATCTACTTCTACCCTCCCTCTCTTCTCTTTTCTTGATTATCATTCATCATTTAGTTCTCCATGCCTCTGTTTGGTGCAGTGCAATTCATATATTGTCCCTCTTTCCCTCTCCCCTCCTGGGGAGTGGGAGTGCTTCCAGATTCCAGTTGGCTAATCCGTGCTCCTGTACCTGACCGTTTACCTCGTCTCTGGCTCGCTTCTTCTACTGCTCCTACACCTGGCTGTAGATCCTGTCTCCGGCTCGACTCGCGCTAAACATGTTACAAACACTGACGTTTTTTTGTTTTTTTAAAGGAAATATAGAATAGAATAGAAGAATTCTAAAGCTGAGGGTGGGGCAGTGGGAGTCTGTCCCCCCAACTCCGACTTTAAATATGTAGTTGTAGCGTTAGATAAGTTAATTCTTCTCTATGAGTTCTGGAAAATCACCTGTCTGTCCTGGGGGAGGACCCCTCTTTCATGTGGGCACCCCTGAGGTTTCTTTGTTTTTACCGGAATCAGTTTTTTTTAGGAGTTTTTCCAAACCGTGAAGGGGGGTCTAAGGGAAGGGATGTCCAGTTTAGTTCAGTCAGTTTGTTAGTTCAATTAAGTATTTTCCTATTGAATTCTATGTATTCATGATCCTTTTGATTGTATGTTTAACTTTTTCAATTACCTATACGAAGCCCATCGAGACGACTGTTGTTGTGAATTTGGGCTATACAAATAAAATTGAATTGAGTTGATTTGTGATTCAGAAGATAGGATTTGAATGGACACCTCGTCCAATTTTCCTGATTATTTTGAGCTGATGCCTGAGGAATGGGTTGTACGAAAAGACAACTGAATTGCTGTTCTGTTTGGCTGCAATTGAAACAACCATTGTTTTTGAGACAGGGTGGGATCATACACAGCAGGGTCCCCCACCACCAGAAAGCAAAAAGGCTAAAAAATAATCTGGGAAAAGACCAGACAATCTGGTATAGACACCAAAACCCCCCATCTTCTCCATATGAGAGGCCATCATGGGCACACCCTGACATCATCAGTGGGTGGGCCAGGATCCTACTGACTGTCCACTTGCCCCCACCCCCTCCCTTGATAGACAGCTGTTTCTGAAACAACAGGAATTAAGAAAAACAGTAAGTCATGCATCATTTTCCATGGGTACTGGTGAAAAAAAAGCAGCAACTTTGTTCAAGAGGCAAGGCCCCTACCCCACACATCTGTGAACATGGACCCCCCCTCACACACACACAGATGCTGAGATGAAGTGGCTTCCGTGGCTCCTGACATTGCCAGAATAAATAGAAAATATAGATCCAACAACACTTGGTTTGAGGCACCAAAACCCCAGGGGATGCATCTAACCCCCCATGCACCAGCTGCTGGCCCCTCATAGATGAGATATAATGGAGCAGAAAGGATCATTAGCAACCCCCTTTCTTTTCGCAATATGTGTGGATCAAGTAATGGAAATGTGACGTCAGAAATAAATAGGGTATTTAAAATCTGATGGGGGTTTAACAAGACCTGACAACTGATGAGGAGCCCAGCCCAAAAGATGCATCACAGGTTTGATCTCTCAACCCCTCCCTGAATCAGTTTTGTGAAATGCAGTACAGAAAAGGAGGGTGGTTGGGGATTAGGCTCCAGTCGGCAGAATCCCTGTTTCCCAACCCCCCCTCTTGAAAAGGAGAGGAAGAGCATTTTCATAAGCACTCAGAGCATAAGTCTGTGCTTATGCTCTGGGGTGTGGTGCTATAAGTAACAGCACAGAGATGCAACTAACTGTACAAATACATCCTTTGAAATTAATTGTGCTTGTTTAATGTGTGGACAATGGACTTCAAAGCAACAAAAATAAATAAATTAATTATTTATAAAGATACTGAAATTCAAATATGAAAATTATACATTGCTGTTGTTCAAAATCAACGCTGATGTCTAAAAAAGAAAAATAGACATTGGAGTTCCAAAAGGTTTGTCAGGAACTCGTGGTGGAGGACCCAAAATGCAGGAGTCCAGGCTTGGTGACAGGAAATAAAACATTTAATTAACAAACTGAAACATGACAAAACTATGAGGAGAAACAAAACTGTGACACAACAGAGCAGATGACCTGACAAGGAAGAACAGAAACCAAGACACTTAAATAGGCTGAGGGAAATTAACTGAACTGAAGACAGCTGGGGATCATGAACCAGAAACTGGTGTGACTGACAAAGGAATCCAAAAACATGACCAAGAACAAAACCACAGAATCCTTACAAGGTTAGGTAACAGAAGCCATTTGATTAATCTTTATATTTTCATACATGTCACTGCATTCAAGCCAACATTGATGATGTAGACGCACTGACCACATATAAGAACTGGACAACATGAGTGTGATGTCACCCATAGAAAATAACTTACTTACTAATTATTCACATGTAATTATTCATATATACTAGATTGCTCCTATTTTTCACGAGACTTGAATGTGTTATGTTCGTGAAGTATGCATTGATTCAATCTATTATTGTTATCTATGCTGTTATTATGATTTGCTTTTCAGGATGAAATGTTTTATCTTGGTCAAGTTTTTTTGTTAACTGAATTTCTGACAAAAGTGTGACTTATGCTCCAGTGCAACGTATATTTGATTTTTTTCTTTATTATGCTTTTTTTTCCTGCTACGTCTTATAATCCACAGCGACTCGTTTAAAATACATAGTAAGTGTATTTTTGATGCAAGCATGTTTCTCTTAAATGGAAAAGGAAAAAAAATACAATTTCATTTATTTTTTAACAGGACTTTCCAATATCAAAACAGTCTAAACTAAATTGCCAGTCAATCGTTGTTTTCTTATTTAATACATTTGAAGGAAAAAAAAAAGCATTTCAACATTATAAAAGCAAAGGATCTTTTTTAAACTAATATTTATGTATAAAAATCTTCATCCAGTTTCCACCCCGGGGGCCACCCCCCCCTCCCTGCCCACCCAGGCGGTGTGTGCGCCCCTGCGCGGAGCTGCTGTGAGATCTGCGCTCCTTCAGCGGCACAGTGCCGTGAACGGCTGACCCAGCTCCTGCAAAAACGTGGGTGCAAGAATGAGAGCGGGATTCCTCTCCATCAGAAGAACCTGATTGTATTGATAAATCATCCCTCGCTCTTCTCTAAAAACACAACAACGATGGCGATTGACTGTGCAGCGCTGCGGACACGACTCGTCGTGGCTCTTTTTACATTCGTGGCACTGTGGGGATTTACGCTCTCCATCACGCGGTACTCCATACCGGAGGAAATGGAAGAGGGGTCCTTTGTTGCAAATTTGGCGGCAGACCTGGGTCTGGATGTCCGCAGTCTGGAGGAGCGCAACGCGAAGCTCGATGTCATCCACGGGAAAAATTACCTCGACCTCAACAAAGACACGGGGGAGTTGATCATCCGCGAGAAGATGGACAGGGAGGTTATATGCATGACGAAAACGACCTCATGCTTTCTAAAAATGGAAGTCATACTTTCAAACCCGGTTCGCATTTTCAACATTGAGCTGGAGATTTTGGACATCAATGACAACGCGCCCCTGTTTCGCAGGAAGACAATGCACTTGGACGTTTCTGAGGCAACCCCTCCTGGTGAGAGATTCTCCCTGACGAACGCCGTGGATGCGGATGTGGGAGCCAATTCAATCAAGACTTACTACCTGAGTGAGAGCAAATACTTCGGCATTGACATTCAAACCGGCAGCGATGGCTCTAAATATGTCGATCTGGTCCTCAAGGGCAAATTGGACAGAGAAGAGCATGCGGTTCATAATTTAATTTTAACCGCTGTGGATGGAGGGGTGCCTCCCCGCTCCGGCACCGCCAGCATCATTGTTAATGTCCTGGATATCAATGACAACGCCCCCCTGTTCATTCAGCCGGTATTTGCAGTCAATGTTTCAGAAAACTCGGCACCAGGGACAGTAGTCATGATCCTTAACGCAACAGATTTGGATGAAGGCTCCAACGCTGAGCTGATCTACTCCTATACTCTTTATACCTCTGAGAAAACACAGGAGATTTTTACTCTCGATCCAAACTCAGGTGAGATCAAAGTGAAGGGGGTGATCGATTATGAAGCCAGTCAAAGTTTTGACATGTACATCCAGGCTCAGGACAGGGGGTCCACACCCCTGTCAGGACACTGCAAGGTGATGGTGTTTGTCACAGACCTGAACGATAACTACCCAGAGGTTACCATCAAATCCTTGAAAAGAGCGGTAGCAGAGGATGTCTCTGTAGGAACCGTGATTGCAGTCATCAGTGTCAGCGACAAAGATTCTGGAATGAACGGAATAGTAGACCTCACCCTAAACCAGCAGGATATCTTGCCATTCCTCCTGAAAAAGTCTTCAGAAGACTACTTTGAGTTGCTGGTGTCGAAGCCACTGGACAGAGAGGTCATGAGTAAATATGAAATAGTATTAAGAGTAAGAGATAGAGGTTTTCCCCCTTTATCAGATAATGAGACCATTACACTGGAGATTTTGGATGTCAACGACAACGCTCCCACCTTCTCTCAATCTATCTTCACAATCCACGTGATGGAGAATAATCCACCAGGGGCAATTTTGACATCTCTAAGTGCATTTGACCCTGATCTCAATGAGAACCAGTATTTGGTGTATGTTATAATGGAGAAAGAAATTGTTAACATGTCAATGTCCATGCTGTTTTCCATCAACCCTGAAAACGGGGATCTTTATGGAATGAAGACCTTTGATTATGAGAGAGAAAGGGAGTTCTTGTTCCATATTGAAGCAAGAGACTCTGGCAATCCCCCACTAAGCAGCAACACAACTGTTCATATTATCATCCTGGACCAAAATGATAACACTCCTCAAATTGTGTCACCTTGGCGAGCGCAGGGGTCCTTGGTAGAGGAGGTGATACCTAGATCCATAGAAAAGGGCCACATGGTTGCCAAGGTAGTTGCTGTGGATTCCGATTCAGAGCAGAATGCCAGGGTCACGTACCAGCTCCTGCAGATCAGCGACTCATCCCTCTTTAGCCTGGATCAGTATAATGGTGAAATTCGAACAACAAGAATGTTTACCTACAGAGACCCACGGCAACAAAGGCTGGTTGTTATTGCCAAAGACAATGGTGAACCTTCACTCTCTGCTACTGTCACCATCAAGATATCAACAGTGGAACATGCCATGCCCTTCTCGGAAACAACAGAGTTACCTATAGAGTATGACGTCTTCACAAACCTAAATCTTTACTTGGTGATTGGTTTGGGAGCTGTGTCATTTCTGCTGCTGATAACCATTTTGGTTATTATTGTCCTCAAGTGTCAAAAGCCAAAGCCAAAGGCCATCAAGATCCCCCCAGCCAATAGAAACAGTGTTGTCAGCAGGAACAGCGTGATCAGTCAGAGAAGCTCCACCATTGCTGACTCCACCCTGATCTCTAGTGATGCCTACTGGTATAGCTTGTTCCTTGCAGAGACCAGGAAGGGTAAAGTGGTGGTTCGACAGCCAATAATTCCCAAAGGTGCCGGCTATTTTGTATCCAGCATACCAAGGAGCATAGGTCCCAGCGAACTTGCAGACTCCAGAGCATCCACGCTGGAGGTATGTTGGAATGATCACAGGGTTTGGTAGATAACTATTGACCTTGGGTTCCCTATTTTACTCTTGTGGTGTATTATACATGCATGTGTTTATAATAGTATAACACAAATTATAGGGACAGAGGACGGATGATGATTTGGGCTTGTGTTGCTTACAACTTTTTCACAATAAGGCTAAAAACTTGACCTAACCTTTTTGCGCAAACTTCCTTTTTTGGATTTTTTTCCACATGGATTGAGTCCATTTGGAGAGATAGTTGTCAAATATTAAAAACCTTCAGGATAAAGTTTTCATAGTTGGTTTTGTACATTGCACTAGTACCTTTTTTCAGGACATTGCAAATTTAGAGCCTTGTACTTTTGGTAAAAACAGTACCTCAGCTGTGGCTCATGCTCACACTTTGACACGTACCCGAGTTGACGGCACCAACTGAAAAATCAAAACTCCTTTTTAATATTTAGTTTGGGCCTGTGAAGGGAGTCTGAGGTTTGGTGTGTGAACGCTCACCAGATGACATTGCTCTGGGGGCAGGTCAACTTCTTGCACTTCTTGCTTGGGTAAAAAAGAAATGTGATACCAATGAAATTGATATTTGAGCAAGAGCTCCTTTTATTGGAAACTGCATCTGTACAATGATTCATGTACTTATAAAAGTCCAATAATCACGCCAAACCCCTCGCTATCACCCCCAAAATCTGCTTCAGCTTGATGTCTTATGCTGTATGTAGGTCATGAATTGCAGACATAACTCGCAATCATAACTAGTAGGCGTAAGTGGGGGAGTACAACAAAGAAAGCCCAGATATTTTTTTTTCCTGCAAGGATGAGTTATCACTGCAAAAAAAGAGATGCATTCTAAATCTCGAGCAGTTTTCTGGTGCAGAAGAGATTGTCACCAAAGTGTAAGTGCTACAACAATCCAGATGTTGTTTGTTTCTTCTACAGCTGGTTCTCTTGTGTAAAGTCAGCCAAATGCTGAACTGAAAGATTAAACAATGTGAATATGCATGCACAGGTGCACACAAACAGAGTCTAAGCATGATGCGTCTTATCTATGCTGTGTGTTTGTGTGTTGGCCGTCCCATCTCACTGAACTTGTCTCTTTTTTTCTGTTCTGAAGTACTCAAAATGAAAGGAAGTCCATTCTACAACTGGAGGTATGCTGGTTACCAACTACATTTTGTAGAGCCACAATATTTGTATGAGTATTTTCTGTCCAATTATTTTTCCTCTTTATTTAGTTTGAGTTTGACTTCATAAAAGAAATGTGACATTTTTCAGAAAAAATATATTAAAACGACAAAGTTCCAGTAAATAGAACCAAATCAGGTCTGTGTGTCTATACTACTCCTGTCTGCCCAGAACAAAGAGAAAGATCTAAATTTAATCCTAAACTGTTCCGAACACTGACACTGGAATTGGCTGCTCTCTCAAATGATAAAAACCTATCCGCTTATATTGAGCTGAGATTGGAAGGAAATTGGCCGTTGCTCAAAACTCTGTTGTGCACATCAGGATTGCTTGTAGAGATTTAGAGCAAAGTGAAATAGAAATAGAAAAGATAGAAAAGGGGGAATTAATTGTCCTATAAAAGCTCTCCCTTGTTAAAAGAGAATGAAAAGCGTCCAATATCAATTCATGTGTTTTAATTTTGGAAAATAGACATTTGCTGTGGAATTATGTTGATATTAAAGTCGTAAGCGGTGTTGTGTGGCCCGCAAACACCAACCACCCCCACCACCCCCTTTTGATCCACCCTCATTGGCTGCGTGGTTGCTACAGACTCCTTAACATCCCCTTCTGCCCCTGGAACCCTGGTCAGTGCTGCACGTGACCTATTCATGAATGGCGGCTTTTCTTTTGGTTTTATCTCCATAGCAACAATTTCATTTTTTGATTGCCTGGGGGTGACGAACTGACAAAATTAAATATTTTGATGTCCCTGGTAATTGAGGACAAAGGTCTAAACTTCAGTTGAGGCTGTAGATTTTAGCTGTGTGTGCGGGTGTATACGTTGTCTTGAAGATCGCTCAAATAAAAGTTTTTTTCTCCATGTTGTGGGAAAAAGTGAAAATCGCCAAATTTCGTACTTTTCCACAAAATGGCCCCCAAGCCTCAGGTCCTGTGGCCTTTCCATAACAATTTCAAAACTTCCTTTGGTTTCATTAGTGGATTTTGAACACTTTTTTGTAGCCCCATTAGAGATTTTGGCCCCATTCATTTTCTTGATGTTTTCTCCTGCCTTGTCAGTATTTTTTAGGGCTGAATCGTTTACTATGCTGAAAATTTAGTTTACCGGGTACTAGGTACATTTTGGCGAGTTTTTGAGTATGTGGCGGGGCCACATATTCTTTTTAACTGTAGTATACATCATGTTTCCTTCTAAAGGTCTCGTGTTATTCTTATCGCAGCATGTGGCGGGGCCAAAATTTTCACTCAAATGTGCAATAGGAAAGAATAATTGCAAAAACCAAATGGTCCTTGCTGTCCAGAACTGCTACCGGGCCATAAAAAATTCACAAAAAAACAAAACTGCATAAATTCCTATTGCAGTCAGTGGCTGCGCTATGTTTATCATGAGCTATCTATAACGATTTTACTGAATGGGCCAGGATTAAATTTTTAATTGTAAAAGATCATAACACTCCTATCACTTGTTCCCTTTGGTGGCAGTAACCAGTCACATTCCACTGTTGCACGAGTGATGACTTTCTCTAACCTCAATTTGAGGAGGACTTCTAGTTAACCCTCTGCTCTGCCCCTCCTCAGGATCCCAGAAGACAGCTGCGGGGATAGAATCCTCTCTTCACAAAACTCTCTGGTTGAAACTTTCCCGTGACTCACAAAGAAGATTTTAAACTGTTGCCCTCCCTCACTGCCTCCTCTGCAGCTCATGGTTCCCTCCGGTTCCGGCGATCCCACACACTGACGTCACCTTGGATTTTCTATCATTGTAATCCCTGAAGCATGAATCTGCATGGTTCTTCCTCAAGTTATTTGGACTACTAATCTTTTAAATCAGGACATCTGGATATTTCTAAAGAGTCTCTTTTAGCAAATAACTTTACGCTCTAACGTCTCATTGGATAAATTCTGTCTATTCTCCAGGGATCATGTGATGTGCTGTAGATCTAGAAGCCATCAGTATTTCACTTTGTGCTTACCTTGCCATCGTGCTACTTTCGTTTTTTTATACAAGAGTTGAAAACACGCCTATAAACAACTATGTGAATCAGGGTAAACATGCTTCTTCCACTGATCGTTAAAAAAAATCCTGAACTGTAGCTGGTTTTGTTCTGGATTCAAATCATTGAGTGTAAATGAGAAAGGGACTGAGTGAACCGTCCCTCCTCACATTCCAAACAGGAAGTACCCGCTGGTTTTGAGAAGCCAAAATCCCATAGAAATTGTGAAATCAAAATGGTGCGTTCGTTCATTTACAGTATGTAGTATTATCTGATAAAAAACAATATCTATCATTTTGTAGTACGGGTAGGAATATTTCACAAAGTAGGATAGATAGAACCCCGGATAAAGTCATTGTTTTTATGGATGACATCACACTCAGTCCAGTTCTCTTATACAGTCAATGACTCAGACCCTGCACATGGTGCTTTAATATTTTCAGGAACACTTCCTAACAATAACCAACAGTGATTTCGTTTGTATTTATTTTGTTTTTAACCAGTTCTGAATGTTTTGACAAAAAAGAATGAAAGACAACTGCGAAATGCAAACAAAAAATACTTTTTTTTTACATCATCGGAAATGTAGTTCTGTAGATGAGGTCAGAGAGGCAAAACGAGTTTAAAGGACAGAAGTGGGATCCATTTCTCAGCGTAATAGACATCAGTTGCACTATAGTATTTAATTCCACAGCGTCAAATCGAATCTGGTTTACATTTGTGGATGCTTAGCCTTTCTGCTCTTGTGGATGGGAGAGGGAGGCATGTGTCAAACACAAAGTGGCAAGAGTTTAAGGCACTCCAACATAATGAAAAAAAGTATTTGGTTTAGGGTCAAACATCAATTCCGTTTTTTCTGTAAAGAAACTCTTACTATAAGCTATTTTCTAAAATCTAGTAAAATCTTTATTCACTCAAAAAAAAAGTCAGGTGCAAGTTTTAGATATAATTGAAAAAAAATAATCTTAATAAAATAATATAAAATGTATTTATGGTTGCCAATTGACAGGAGGAAACAGTTGTGCTTGTACATTTACATATTCTACCAGAGAACGTGAGAACTGGACAGATAAAGCAAAAAAGAAATGTCTAAAATACAACTCTGCATGTTCAACCCGATTAAGTCATTATCCATATTTACCTTTAGCATGGAATTAAGGATATTTATTATTATTGTAGCCATTTACTGTGTATAATTATAGTAAGTTGGTCATGTGAAATTGCTGCGCATTTCTTCCAGCGCTGGCCACTGCAGAGAGAGAAAACAGCTGCCAAAATGATCTAAAAATACAAATAAAACATAAAAAAGGGGTTGGATTATTTAAAAAAATCTCCAAATCTGCATCTGGTGTTGGTACTTTGAAAAAAATGGGAAAACTCACAATTTCTGCCTCAGCTTTTGAAAATAAATTGACAAAATATAAAGAAACTCCTCTAGAAAAGAAATTATTATAATCACTTTGGGTTAGTTTTGCTTAATAAGTTTATATTTCTTTAAAAAATGTGTTCTAACTAGTATCTATCTATATATCTATCTATCTCTGCCAGGGCACGTAAAGTTACAAGCACAACTGGGCAATATGTGGTTTTATAAATATTACTGTTTTATATATCTAAATTTTATGTTTTAAATTTAATTGCTGCTTTTGTGAGCTTCTTTGAGGACATTTTGTGTTACGTATTTGTGTTGTGGTGCGTATGACGTTATTTTGAGGGTGTACGTAACTTCAAAACAGAATGGAACAAGAGTCTTGACCTGGAAGAAAGTGACCGCTTTTGGAACCAGGACTTTAATTAGTCTGAGACAAGGGGCTTACTCAAAGCTCTTATTAGGGTGCTTAATGATAAAAGTTAATGACAAGAGGCTGGGAGACCGGATTATGAGAAGAACAACAGTGTTAGTTACGGCTACAGTACTCTAATGCTGACTCTGCATACAGTGTAAAATATTTATTAAGCAAATGACAGCACTTTTAATTCACTGTGTGCGAATGGAGTATTGCCTACTGCACTCTGAGTCAGTGAAATGTAACCTCCCCCTTTCTTCTGTCTAGGTCTTTCTAGGCTTTCCACTTTAAATAACTATCTGTTAGACTGAAGATGTAAGGTGAGGAGGGATATCTTGCTGTGAAGTACATACGACGTGTGCAGTTCCTGACAGAACATATAGATTCCAACAGTGTTTTCAGGTTTCCCAGATTGCACATACGATGAGCTCCTTGCGTGCCTTCTGCATTGCAAAAGATGACTGTTGACAGCTGAAATAATGGTGTTTCCTTTCGCATAATAAACATTGAAGTTCCTCCCCGATGATGTAGTTTCTAGACCTGCTTATTGCGAGGGGCCTTTTTGGAGTCGGAACAGATTGTGTTCGGCTAAAAAAACCAAGAGAGGCATTCGTTGTATATCGAAACTGCTTTCTACTTTGTGTTTTTATACGGTAGACCTTTTTGATATCTTCTGTATTCACTGTGATGGGAGTGGCACAGGCGGTGCTGCTTTTGGTTTAGTCAAAGTGAGTTGTTTCTCATTTGTGTCAGGTTTTTTCGTTTTTCCACAAATACTCTGCCAGACTGTACAGCACGCTTTGAAAGTTTCATCAAAGTGTTCTCCACTTCCACTCACGACATTAATGTGCGGCTGGGAACGGTCTGGCTTTATTTTCAAGTCTAGTTAATTGACAGATTTTGATGTTGCTTATTTGGCTTAAATGTACTGCCTGATCATGCTAGTTTGCTAGTTTGAATAAAGCTTTTTAATCCATCCCCTCTGTGTCTGTGATAAAAAGGGGAAATGGGAGCCATCAAAAGCGGCTTTTTGACTGAGCCTTTATTCACACACGTCCCTCGTTACATCCAGCACTCTTCTAAATTCCATCGTATTTTGACCCAGATTCCCCTCATAAACCACTGTACTGATTCTTGGAAATTGATTATTGAATAAAAACAAATAGTCTTGCAGTTGGAATTTTAAAGGCTGACAAATAATCTTTTTGTCAGGATTAGCAAAAGCTTTCAGCTTAACTGCAGCGCTGTGTGTTCTGTTGTGGCCACACAGAGCTTTGAGTTCATGTTCCTACACAGAAGTAATGCCAACATAGAAAGCATGTGTTTTGTAAAAAAGTTCATAATTAACAGATTTAAATTTCCTTAGGGATTATTACTCAATTCCATTCTATTTTCAGTCTGTCCTGCATCCAAAATATTCAGTTCTTTTAAACCTCTTTAGTCATTTAATATTGGGATAACCCTAGAAACATTTATCACATTTTTTTTTATAAGAAAAAAGGGGTGAGTGAAAAATAAAACATTAGTAAAAATGTAATGATTTCAAGTTTGATGAAGTAAGATTTGGGGACACAAACTCCTGCCTTTGGTTTTCAAATTCTGCACAAATGACAAAATTATCCTTGCAGTCCTAAAGTTACTTAAGAAAATCTAAACTAGGTCAATGGAAAAAAAAGGAGTTCATTTGTGGCTACATTCATGTGTGTTATGCAGTACTGCCATCAGTTTCCCTCCCTGCAGCCACATTTTTCAGTGCGAGTGCTGTCCATGGTGCTGAAAGTGGAGCTGAACTATACCTAACCTGGAGGACACTACAGCTCCTTAAAGGTGGGTTTTTGTTTCATTTTGTCTTATCTGTTTTTAAAGACAGCCTCCACACACCCACACACACACACAAAAATTTAAATAAACAATTTGAAAGCACAGCAGTTTAATCATTCAGCATGAATATTGCATTTCGGAAACATGACCTAAATTAGGGTTTTAGTTTTTGTCCTCACATGGCCTTGAACAAGTGCACAGACTGTTCATGCATGCACAGAAGGAAGACCCTAAAACCATCACCCTCTTTGCTGTGGTACAACAGAAATTAGTACATGATAAAATGTGGTTATGGTGGGATCCAGTAATCCCTTTATGGATATTATCTTCGTCCAGAACTGCATGACTTTCAGATCTTTGGGATTCATCATGAATTATTACACAGTCTGTCCTCCTCAAAGTGAAATATGGTCCAATGCTGGAAGAAAGAAATAGCTGTAAAGCAGATTGCAGCATATTGAATAAAAATGTTTTTACTGCTGAATGTGCTTTTGTAAGACTCATTTAAGTGCTTAAATGAATTTTAAAAACATTTGAGCATTCTTACTATAGCTATATAGATGCATGTTTGCATTTAAAGACCCACTCCAATAAAGATTGTGTTTTTTGTGTTTTTTAACTTGCTGTTGTGGCATTATTCACATGTTTGAGGACATGTATAAAGAAAATTAAGCTTAAAATGCATTTCTGAGTATTTCTTTATTATAATCCTTGTAAATCTGCAGCAGACAAAATAATGTCATTTGAAACAGATTGTGGTAGTGATGTAGAAGCTGCAGTCAGCAGGCCACAAGCTTCCTCCTCTGCTCCATTCTGATGCATCCACCTGTAGACATATAGATCAATGTACATCTTTGTTTTCCTCTTCCGAGCTGACATCTGGCTCAAAACCTAGTGGCTGGATAGCTCAATAATTGCTCGCCATTTTTTTACACCGATAATGTTGTACGGTAAGATTTGGGATCTGAACAGGTGTAAACTAGCAGTAGAGCATGTAAAGAGAGAGCTCTCAGCAACTCAAAGGCAAATTTTTAAAGAACCATTGCTGTTCTACAGAAACTATGTCCTAGAAAATGAAACAGGTTTTTATTTTGGCTAAAAACTTAATATTCATAATTAAAAGACCACTGGGAACACTTTTAGATCAAAAGAAGATTGGAATGGAACTTTTAAAACTGTTGTCTGTAACACACTTTTCCAGAATTCACTTGAAGCTATTTTTGTAGATGTTTTGTCACCAGTTGTAATCTTTCACATTTAGATCTAATTCGATTTTTAGGACAAACAGATTTGTTTTATTGAGTAATAAATTCAGATCATTTTTTTTTTTTTTTTTTTTTTTTTTGCTATAGGCGAGAGACGCTTTCAGAACTGCAACATCATCAGTCAAAGTGTCAGAGCCACTGTCAGAGCTTGACCCACTTGTGCAATGCTCTGGCTGGAGCTCATTCACAATGGGGTCATGAGTCTCATCACCTAGAGCTTTGGTTTGCACAACAGCTGAAAGGATAATCTTGGGGAGTCTACAGCAATTGTGGAGGGATGTGTGGCTCCAGCAGCAGTCGGAGGGAAGAAAACTGATGCATCATTTGTTTGATTCGGCAATGGGGCTGTGTGAAAAGACAAAACAGTTACTGCAGTTCTGCAGAAATTGATATGAGCAGGTTGTCACTCTGCATTAGAGACGGACAGGGGATCAGACAAGGAGGCAAATGCATTTCTGTCATTGTGATAAGTCTCATGAAAAGGTTCAGATTTTTCCCACAAACATCTGCCTTGTTGTATTTAGATCAATCAAGTAGATTTGATCAGGCAAATAGAAAGAAATGCTGCGTCAATTATTGATTTTATGAGTAAAAACATTCATCGACTGGGGGAATTGAGTGAAAAAAATAACAGTGGATGAGTATTGAAATGCCGTTCTGATGGAAAAAAAATGAAGCGAGCGGAGATTTAAGCAACCGGCCCCTGGCAGGTTACTTACGTGCATGGCTGCCCTCGCTGCAGGGTCACTGCTGTACTAGTTTGTGTCAGCTTTACTGAAGTCATCACTGCCGATGGATAACCCATCTATCTCTGTCTGGTTAAAATGCTCATATATATATATATCAGTTATGTTGAATGTAAGACAATAAACTCACTCAGTGTCGCAGTTTCCTTATGCTTAATCATTTCAGACTGTCTAAATAAATTTGAGCTGCAGAGGATTACCTCTGTGCTCCCCAGTGTGGATCACACAGACCTTTCATTACGTCAGCACAGAAATAGAATGGTTTTGTGTGGGACACAGCATCCGATTTAGAAGGTGGATCACAGCCCACACAGTCAAGGAGTTGCAGTTTCTATGGAAACACGTCTTACTGGGACAAATGTGAAAATGGTTTGTTCAACTGTGGAAGTGAACAATCAACTCTTTGCTGTTATAGAACACATGTTCAGTATGTATTCTTGGGCAAAGGATTTATCCAAAAATCTCTGTTATGTTTTCGAGGTTTACACGATTCCATCATAAAGATAACACAACCAAAAGTACACTGTTTTACAGAAAAAACTTTAAAACCCCTGTCTTTGTTGAGCTTGTGGTGCAGCGGTAGGGCGGTCGACCCATGATCGTAAAATTTCAGGTTCGATTCCTGCCTTGCACGCCCATGAGTCGAAGTGTCCTTGGGCAAGACACTGAACCCCACCTTGCCTCTGGTGGTAGGCGGGCGCCTGTATTTGGCAGCGGAGTCGCCACCAGTGTGTGAATGTGTGAGTGAATATGTGTGTGACTGGGTGAATGGGTCTGTGACTGTAAAGCGCTTTGTCCTTGTAGGAAGAAAGGCGCTATATAAGTATACGCCATTTACCATTTACTATTTACCATTTGGAGAATGTGAGGTCTGTCAGATTCCATAGTGCTTAAAGTCCGGCAAATTCCTCTATTTACCTTTAATATAGTCATGTATGGTATTTCCCTCAGTTTTATGATTTTTTTTTCTCACAAATTCCCTTTGTTATTGTGCTTTTCTGAGAAAAGGGCTCTCTCATAGGGGTAATTACAGCTTTGCCCCATTAGATCACTCACTGCAGTGCCTGTTCTAATGATCTGACAGATTTTTCTGGTCCTCTTTGATCAAATTTCTTGGACCCCATAAATGGCATTTAAAAAAGAAAAAAAAGAAAAAGATTTTGTAACACCCAGAAAAAAAAATGGGGTTAGGTGATAATACTAATACTAATAATGATAATTATTAGTATTATCAATAATTATTATCATTATTATTATTATTATTAGTAGTAGTAGTAGTAGTATTCATTCTCAAAAGTTACTGTTTTGGTGTAATACTAATTTAATAATAATAATAATAATCGTTTATTATTAATGTTAGTATTATTATTATTAGTAGAAGAAGTAGTAGTAGTATCACATCGATTCAAGGACATGAACAGCTGCTCGCCTTCTTGCTTTGACATCAATAGCCTGACTGGCACATTCATGATCGCGCATCAACATGGAATTAGGTTTCCTGTGTGTCTTTGTTGGGGGTCCACCATGGAGAATCTCCAAAACGGATATGTGACCTGACAGTCGGAGGTCCACCACTGACAGTCGTCCTATGTAGAGAGAAGGTTGCGGTTGTCAGGGGCGATGCTGTCCGTGCGCTGCCCCCCTGCCCTGGAACGCGCATGGGCTGCGCCGCAGAATAGCTACCGGCAAATGAAGCATCCGTGCGTCTGGAGCGCAGACAAAGGACGACAGACACAATCCAGTCCGCAACCATGTGTCTGACGGCAGCCACGCTTTCATCCTTTGATTCAGTAGAGAAGAGCGCGTTTTAATAAGCACTGTATTTTGGGGAGACAAAATATTGTGAACTGTGCAGTTATGTTTATTTCATTTATTACTGTATTTATTTCTTTTCAGTCCGAGGCAGCAGGTTTATTCTGTTCGAGGAATGAGCTTTCTAACACTGAGCACACGTGTGTGGGTTATATGAGGAGCTTCATGCTGTTTGCGTTTATTTTTCTTTTCTTCCTATTTTTTTTCTTTTCTTCTTTGTTGTGTTGATATTCTGTGAGCGTCCAAACCCGTCACCAACATCGAAATGAAGGGATGAGAGAGAAGGGTGTGGAGGGAGGAGGTAGTTGCACCACCGCGGGATGCTGCTCATTCCTGTCAATTTAATGTTCAGTAGACCAACTTCCGGCTTTCTTTTCAGAATAAGTCTCCGAAAAAAAGCCTGTAATTTTTTTTTTGTCTTTTAAAAATTAAATCACATTTTTCAGACATCCAGGTACTTTTTCATTGTTTTTCTGTCAAATATTATCAATATTGCTGTTGTTTGTATTACTTAAATCTGATCATCATACCTCAAATAACCACCAGAATCTCTGCATTTTCTACAGAATATAATGAAACATTTTTCAAGTAGTGTTGATTTTAATCCTGCCCTGTGGTTAGAAGGGGACTAAGTTTTACAGGGTCAGTTTAACCCTTGTGCTATCCCAGGCACTTTACCATTGGGAGTTGGGTCATCTAGACCCACTAGACAGTGCGTTGAACCTTATTTCTTCAATGATTTGTGATCTTCTTTGGTGTCCATGGATTACATGAAATCTTTCCACCTTTATCCACCTTTGTCATGGTAGGGAGAACACGTCAATGCAAGGGTGGGCTCATCTAAGATAGCACAAGGGTTAATTCAGGGGGAAAACAATCCCAATAAAATAAGATAAAATAAAATAAAAGGTAGACAATCATAAATTGGGCTAAAATGAAACCAGTATAACCCAAATATTGTGACCTACTACTCCATAAAGTAACCCAGAAATATATTCCAACTTGAATAACACAATTTCATTGAAGAAATAACTCAAGTGTTTTAATAGTGTGATTAGAAATCAGAGAATACTTTTCTTAATCAAAACCGCATTTGATCCTAACATAAAACATGTAATAAAAATGTCATCCATTTTATTTTGAAAGAAGCTGCCTTACTTCAGTTTTGTTCAGGCTCATTTCCACTACCTTGACTATCTGACAGCTCCAGCGAGAAGGAAACACACCCGTCAGCAGCGCGCATTGGAGTCCAAAAGGGAAAAAAAAAGCGCATCACGGACAAAGGAAATATGGGAGCGCTGAGGAGGATTTGCCACAGCCGAGTAACGGAATGGATGAGCCGCCTCTCGTTCGTTTGGGAAACCAATTAGCCCACCTTAATGAGGTGCTGGGATGCGAGATACTGCAAGCTAAAAAGGCGGAAAGCTGCATTTAATCCGTCTGCGGATCCAGTGAGCTTGCAATGGCTGTGGCGGGGATATGCAACTGGATAGGGAGTAACGTGCCTTTTTATTTCCTGCTGTTTTTCTTATTTTGTGGCCTTTCCTTTGGACAGTTGCGATATTCGATTACAGAAGAACTAGAAAGAGGGGCATTGGTCGGTGATTTGGCGCATGATCTGAGGCTGGATATTCAAAAGCTCTCCTCCCGAAAAATCAAGGTAACCTCCAATAACGGCAAAGCCTATGTGACTGTCAGTACCAAAAATGGGAAATTACTTGTCAATGAAAGGATTGACAGAGAGGCGTTATGTGATCTGTCCAGCACCTGTCTTATGAATCTGGAGGTTCAGCTTCAAAACCCCACTGAGGTGCACCATGTTGAGGTGGAGATTGTGGATGCAAATGACAATGAACCACAGTTCCCTAGAGATGAATATCAACTGGAAATTACAGAGTCAGCTTTACCGGGGTCTCGTTACTCCATTGAAAACGCTCAAGACCCAGATGTTGGCTCCAATTCTGTCCGTATTTATCAGCTCAGCACAAACGACCATTTCGCACTGGTGTCTAACAAACCAGCCCTCAACACAAAGCACATTGAGCTTGTGCTCAAAAAGCCCCTTGATCGTGAGCAGACGCCTTATCACCAGTTGATTTTAAGTGCTGTGGATGGTGGAACGCCGGAGAAAACAGGAACAGCTAGAATCAATGTGCGGGTGCTGGACTCAAATGACAATGTTCCAGTTTTTGACAACTCTGTGTACAAGGTGAAACTGCTGGAAAACTCACCCAAAGACACCCTGGTGATTAGACTCAATGCAACCGACTTTGATGAGGGCACAAACGGAGAAGTTTACTACTCTTTTAGCAGCTATACTCCAGAAAGAGTTCGCCAGATGTTCAGTATGGACACCAACAAAGGTGAAATAAGAGTGAGGAGCAATGTCGACTACGAAGAGACCCACTCCTATGAGATGTATATCCAGGCAATGGATAAGGGCCCAGGGGCTGTGGCAGCACACTGCAAAGTGGTGGTAGAGGTGGTAGATGTCAATGACAATGTCCCTCAGATAGTGCTGTCATCTCTGTCAAGCCCTGTAAGAGAAGATGCTCGTGCAGACACAGTTGTTGCCCTCATTAGTGTTACAGATCGAGACTCTGGGGCCAACAAGCAGGTGAGCTTAGAGATCCCAGCCGGCCTTCCATTCAAGATCAAATCTTTCAGAAATTACTACACCCTTGTTACCTCAGCGTTCCTGGACCGCGAGACCATTGATGCCTACAACGTCACTCTGAGTGCCACAGATGGAGGACACCCTCCCCTCTCGTCCCAAAAGACCATACAGGTGGATGTGGCTGATGTTAACGACAACCCACCTCGCTTTGAGCAGACCTCATATACAGTGTATGTGGGTGAGAACAATGCTCCTGGAGCTCCGCTGTGTACCGTGAAAGCTCAAGATGCAGACATAAAAGAGAATGCACGGATCACCTACACAGTGCTCAATGACAACAACCACGGGATTCCTGTCACCTCTTATGTGTCTGTGAAGGCCGATACAGGGGAGGCGTATGCCCTACGAGCCTTTGACTATGAATCACTGAGAGAGTTTCATTTCCAGGTCAAAGCCCAGGATGGGGGCATTCCTCCACTCAGCCGAGTCGCCACCATCTACATTTACATAATGGATCAGAATGACCATGCTCCACTGATAGTTAATCCTCCTGGCAACGGGACACGCTCCTTGGAGACAGTTCAGAAGAACGCTGACCCTGGTGTCTTGGTGACCAAAGTGGTGGCGTATGATGCAGACGCTGGTCCAAATGCCTGGCTGGTGTATGTTCTGGAGACAGCCACTGACCTGGACTTGTTTAAAGTACACGAACACACCGGGGAAATAAGGACCACTCGGAGGATCATGGAGGACAACTCCACTTCCTTCTCTCTGACTGTTCTTGTGAAGGATCACGGCCAGCCTCCTCTTTCTTCCACTGCAACCATTAATGTAGCAGTCATGGAGGTTCCCCCAAAGGTGGTTTCCGACCCCAAGAAGGTCGCCCGTCCTACCAGCATGCTGCTTTTCTCTGATGTGACTCTTTATTTAATTGTTGCTCTGAGTGCCACAACCTTTGTTTTCCTGGTCACTGTCGTTGTGCTGGCCATCGTCCGTTGTCACGCCTACTGCACCCAGCCTGGCTCCTGCTCCCCTTGCTGTGTGTCACAGAAACCTCCTCCAGATGGTGGGAGTGCCAGCATAAGTGCGGGAGGCAGCAGTGGAGCCCCAGGACAGCCTAATAACAACGTGGTGCTTCGGAGAGATCTCAAAGTGGAGCCTCATTACATCGAAGTGCGCGGAAATGGCTCTCTGACCAAGACATACTGCTACAAGACCTGCCTGACAGCCACCTCTGGCAGCGACACGTTCATGTTCTACAACACTGGACGACCTATCAGTGGCACCTGGGGAAGCGGAGCTGACCGCTTCTTCACCAGTGGAAGTGGATTTGTGCGAAGACTGAGCATGCCTGATGCCTCATTGCAAATCTGCCCAGAGGTGGGTTACTTAGTTTTTATGCTTACCTTTGTCCATATAACAGTTAGGTCATGCATCCTCATAAATAGACATCATTAATTTTGGTTGAATATCCATACATTTTCACCTAAAATCAGGCAACAGCTAAAGCTAAAAGTTGCACTGCTATAGTATTTGTCAGTTTTTGTTTCTGTAGGAAGATAACAATACAGTTCTTAAAGTTTTTTTTACTGTTGGAATGGTTCAAAAACAGTGGCTTTTAGTGTTTTTGTTCTCTTCCCACTTGCAATGACATGTAACCCTGCCTAGCTCAGCACTCACACTCTATTAGAGTCATATGTAGTGATTTTCATTCACTGAACTTGTGCCATAACTGCCCTTCCTGAAATTTGTGTCTCAGTTTAAGGCTGTCATCACAGCTACCAGTCTCATACCACTCATCCCAGGAGTGGGTCAAACCTATTTGTGGATGTTTACAGATTAGTGCAAAATGGGGAAGATACATAAAGTTATACGACTTGAATAAAATGCAGCAAAGTTCCTAACAATCTAAGAAGTATGCTTATCATGTATTACTGTTGGGGATCTTAACACATTTTTTTCCTCAGAGTGATTGATATAGATTTCTTCCAAAGAGTGAGACTGCTGCTAATTTAACCTGATGTGCATTAGTTACTAATCATCTCTGATTTTTTTCTTTTTTTGATAAAATCCCTACTGCATTGCTGCAATTCATTCAAAGGCTTGGGTTGTCTACTAAAACTACAGCTTTCATAGTTATTCCTGTTAATCCTGAGATATTTAGACCCTAGCACTTTATTCATCGTATTTTCAGCACCATATGGTGCACCAGATTATAAGGTGCACCGTCAATTAATGGGCAATTTTATTTTTAATTTATGTCATATTTAAGGCCGTTCAAACTATCAGGCGCATAAGGCGAGACAAAAGTGTCAAAGATAAGACAGTCAGTCAGACTTTATTAAATGCATACACATTAAGTCTAGATCTTGTTCGTGACACGCTACATGTCAGTCACGTTAGCATAGTCGCAATATGTGTAACTGCCAACCTCATTTGCAACACCTACAACAACAGACCGATATTGCTAAAACAAACATTTCAGAGATTATGCCAAGTACCAATCATGTTAGTATAAAATTAACAACACAGTCCAACACCACTAGACATTAGCTGAGTTAGCGTATTTATAATAATACCCAAACTTGTTTGCAACTTAAAAAAAAAAAGAAAAATCATATTTGGACAGAGCGCTGTATACCTCTCAAAATTACTTCAACATAGGTAAACACAATCAGAATTAATCCATATACAAGGCACTCTGGATTGTAATGTGCACAGTCATTTTTTATAAAAAAAAAAAAAGTGTTTTTGTAGTGCGGAAAATACGGTAATCTGTCTTGAATTTTAAGGTTCCCTACTTTTGTAAGCAAGTGTAGGTAGAGATTTAAATACCTATAAAGAAATGTAGAAATCTTATCTGAAGTTTTCAAATAATACTTTATTTAACCTATTAAACAATGTTTTAAAAGGGCAGAAAGATAAAGAACATGTCCGTGTTTACAATGGGAGTAGGAGGTTCATCTATGATATTAGATTTGTGTCAAAAGTAATTAATCTATTCATTTGTTTAAAAAAAAACCTAAATCAAGATGCATGTAGCTTTGTGGCAGTAGAAATTAGATTAACCTCCCTCTCAACCTTGCACATTAGATTTCCAACCAAACCAA
The DNA here is from genome assembly GCA_037389245.1 of Oryzias sinensis. Lineage (NCBI taxonomy): Eukaryota > Metazoa > Chordata > Actinopteri > Beloniformes > Adrianichthyidae > Oryzias > Oryzias sinensis. Next base: position 13,486,995 of record CM074497.1, on the reverse strand, counting down.
ATCTCAAGGGTTTGGTTTGGTGTAACAGCGGAAAGCAAAAACACGCCATCTGTTTCTGGGACACTTGCTGCTTCCCTTGCAGATCCTTTTTTTTTCCTCCTGGTTTATTTGTTCTGCTTTCCCTTGTTCTACTTTTAGGTTAATGACTGCAAGCCACACAAAGCAGGCATATTATTAGCATTAGCTGCAATGATAAAAATTGTTCACAATTGGCAATCAGTTCAAGCTGCAGACGGACATCATGAGGAAAGTAATTATGAGCGACTCGGGCATGTTTAATGCTCATGAAAGAGTAGCTCATTAAAAGGATGGCTTTTCCCCTTGATGAGGTTCAGAGGTTCTTTGAACATCTTCATGAACCAAATTTGCTTCTGTCAAAGGCAAATGATTGGGAATCCAGGAAGGACCAAGCACCTAATAACTCATCAAAACTGATGAAAGAACTTTGAATCTTAATCCAGTTTTACTAGTTTTGAAGAAAACTCAACATACTTCTGAAAGTCTGGATGTAGCAAAGTCTGGATGTTGCATGCAAGCCTTTTAGGATAATTACTAAGGATGCAACAATTCACCTTCCCCACAATTTGGTTTGAACCTTGATTTCTAGCCCATGGTTTTATTTCGGTTCGATGTATGATTTGTGTTTTACAAGACTTTTTTATTTTTTCAACTCTGAACACTTTAGAGTTTAAGTTATGGTTAGGGTAAGTTTTATAATTTCCACCTCCGGTCGATGATGTCAGGCGCCATCTTGTGTGCAGCCTGGTCTCTCTCAGACAACAACAACAAAACAAAAAAATTCAGAAAATTATTTTTTTATTATTATTTACTAATAATCAAGTAACAATGATGAAAATGCACTTTTATTTTGGCTTATACTTAGCCTAGTGTAATGTCAAAAAACAACAAATATTAAATCCTTCTTAAATTTAGTACAATTGTTTGACACCTTCGATGTAACTTTCCAGGGACGACATATGAAAAATGGCATTTTGGCTATCTCTGGCAGAGATTCTTTTTTAATGTGAATGTCAAATAAATAAATATACTTACAAACACACTGGTATGCAGAAAGGATGCAATGGTTAACATTCCCCAATGATTCGGTTCAAACTTCGATTTTTGGGTCACGGTTGTGTTTCGGTTCGATATAGGGTTTTTCTATTACAAAACATCAACAAAAATTAAGAATTCAGGAAAATATTCTTTTAATTTGCTAAAACAAAAGTAGCAATGATGAAAAATCTTTAATTTGGTTATACTAAGCTTAATGTATTCTAATAAAACAACAAATGAACTAATAAAAGAAAATAAATAAAATGTAAACATACTGGTACGCAGTTGGGATACAACGATTCACTATCCCCATGATTGGGTTCAATGTTGTAACACATCTTTTGGTTCTAAACCAATAATTGTGGCATCCTTAATAATTTCACTGATGCAGAGGATAGCAGAATAAACTGTTTCAGAATAACCTAATAATTTATGTTCTGATCATAGGTGCTTGTTGAATTTGAAAGACATGTCATGTGGGTTCTACAGGAAAACTGAGGCGCTCATCTCAAGTTTATTACCAGACTCATTTGCTCCAGTTTCACAGAAATTTCCTTGTACACACACACACACACACACACTCACGGATCACAGTGTTTACAGCCAAAGCAACACTTAATCACTGACCACAAATGTCACATTTTTACAGATTTTGAGTGAGGGATCAGCCATCAGCTGCCACTAAAGCTTTCAGTGACCCCCAATTGAAAACTTTTCATGCATATCAACTTGAATGCCTCCTTGTGTGTGTATTTCTGCAGTATGAAGCAATGCTGCAGTGTTTCCACCACATCCTGAACTGAGATGTGTATCATGATTAATTGATGAGACCGTGGCTCAGCCGGGCCTTGCAAAGTATGAGATCAAACCACACTCACCCCCCTCTCTCTCTTTCTCTGTCACTTCATTTTTTCATTTCTCTCCCTCCCTCCCAATTCTCCATCTCTCTCTTCTTCATTTCCTCTTTTCCTGCTCAGCCTAAAGCCCCAAATGCTGACTGGCGATATTCTGCATCCTTGAGGGCCGGAGTGCAGAGGTAAGCATTTTCCATCTTAAGCTGTTGCAGATTTTGATCTTCTACAAGTAAAATACATAAATAAATACATAAATAAATTCAAATATAGATCAATCTCCAATACTGTTTATATTTTGCTAAACTAAATAAAGGCTTTCTTATTTCTAATTTGTAGTTTACGCTTTTACTGTCAGTAAAGTCCAGGTTGGCTTCCAGGTTTTGACACTTAGATCAGGGCCTACATGGAAAGTGCATGACGGTTCATAGAAATTGTGCCAGAATCAGCAGGGCATCTAAAGAGCTTCAGGCAGACCTGGAGCTATCTGGAACACTCACTTTGGCTTGCTCACTGCTCACCGAAACAAGCAAAGCCTCATGGGTAAGGAAAAATACAACAACTAATGATTTTACAAAGTCATTGTGAAACTATAGCCCCTTTGAGATACTGATTTCAGCAGAGTGGGAGAGAATTGCAATGTTGAGAGTCATTTTTAATGGGTGACTTAACTCAGTTTACCTTCCAGGGATAAAAACATAATAAAGGCTTCTAGGCACTAAGAGAAGCTGGAGAACTGCTGTGACAAGTTAAACCGATTACTTAAAAAAATGGTTTACACTTTTTGTGCTCTTATAGGTTCCTCATTCAGGGGTTAAGTGTCTCTAAAAGCCCATCTTTACTAGATATAACACAGCTTCTAACATTATAGCACTAAAAGTGCACAGAGATGAAATAGCTACAGTAATATACTCATTTTATGATTACAATGATGGAAACAAAACACTTTTTTCCCACTGCAACCAAAATGACTGGCATAAACCACAACTTTCAGGATTTTGTACTTAGATCCAATTGCATACTGCAACTGCATATGTTTCTGGGAGAAATAAATGGAATGCATGATTCCTTTTTCATGCAATTATTTAAAAAACTTACTTTAATTTTGCATCTGGTTGGAAGAAATTTACAAGTACTTCCTTATTTTTCAATTATCATTTTTTAATTGACTTTCTGTTGCCCCAGGTGTTTTTTTTTTACTTTTTTTAAGTTCAACTCTGACACCCTGTCTTTTTGACAAAAAGCATCAGGTACTCCATTAGTAGATCCAGAAAGCCCTCTTCCTCTGCGGTGTAATACTATATAGGTCAGCTACAGTCTGAGCCTTGTTTTCCCCCAATGCAGTCTTTGAGCAGGAAGCATGAAGGACAAACGAGCTGACAATGACCTTTCTTTAGATTATGAAACGCATACATGGATCAGTAGATGCATGTGAAACTATTCTGCATGCAGTTGTGAGCATCTCTCAGGGGACAGATTGGACTCAAGTGACTTGATTCATTAACTAAACACCGTTGAAGTATTTTACAACACTTAGACTGAATTTAGGACATATCTAGATACATAAAAATACTACAAAGAAGGACCTAACTGAAGTTTAAAACATTTTTTTAACTTTATCTGCGTAAATACTTTAAAGCTATATTTATACCGCCTTTGGCAATGTGCATTTAAGTGGCCACTTCCAATGAAATGTAAATGTAAATGTGCATTTTGGGCTTTTGTGTTCAGAACTCTCGCATTCACATGTAGCTACGCAAGTTTCTTCTGTACAAGCGTTTACGCACAAAATGCGTGGGCATTGAACGCACATTGAAAGTTAAACCAGGTTGAAATTTGACCAATCAGGTACTTGAATTTGGTAGTGATGTATGGATGGTGTCCCTTTTTATTCATGGAAGTGCCAACCATTGATCAAAGATGAGCAATCAATAATTGCAGTTTGTGCCCGGCTGGAATTCAATAACACCAAGTCTTTTGTATATTGGAATGGAGCTGTGAAGGAAAAAGCCTGGAGCAAAATTCAGGAGATTTGTTCTGCTTTAACATATTGTACCAAGCCTCTTCCAAGTGTAAATGGTGAAAATGCAAAAGAAATAGAAGAAGAAGCCCCTCCCTGCTTGTCCAGTGTGCACACCATGGGCTAAATGTGTGTTCAAGAATGTGCGTTTAGTGCGTTCTTGAACGTGCAAAATGTGCTGAGTTTGTAGCTTAACTGATACTAAACCTTTGTCAAATTGGTAGTGGTTTAGGAGCCAAAATGCAGGAGACCATGCTTGGTAGCAGGAAGTTAAACATTTAATAAATAAACTTAAACATGACAAAACCAAAGTAGCAAGAAAGAGTGACAAAGCAGATGATTTGACAAGAATGAACTCAAAAGACATTTGAACCCACAAAGGGCGGTTAACAGAAATGAAAAAATGCTGAGATTATTATGAACATGAACCTGGTTTGACTGACATAGGGACACAAAACATAATAAAACATGATCAAAAACATCACTGAAACACTTAACTTGAGTGGAAAATCCTCACAATAGGAGCCTAAAAGCATTTTACTGGCCTATTATTAAATTTATTGTGTATTTTCTTCTTTTATCACATGCAACACCAATCAAAACTTAAATAAATGTATTTTTAGATCACATCTTTAATTAACACTTAATAAAGGAAGGTCTCCTGTACACGTTGTTAATAAGGATTTCTCTGATTCGGTCTAAGGACAGCTGGAACCTCAGGAGCTAATGAGTTTTTCCACTGTATTCCCATGCTTTGCTCTAAATTATTATGATTTCATGCTTACAATGTTAACTGCTCCTCTGTGCAATCATCTGCTCTTAATTGGATGTTAGTGTTAATTCTTTGTGACGTGTACAGGAAGAACAGTGTTAAGTTCATCATCAAGTTACTGGGACATAAATCTTCACTGCAATTTATGGCTGACATTTTTAAATTGACAATGTCTGTATTGCACACAGAGAGATTTCTTATAAGAGTTCTTATTAACTGTTTATCTAAGCACTGACATGTTTGAGCCTGTCGCTGTACTCATACTACTGACAAAAGTCTTTGCTCATTTGTCTTCACCCTGTGAAGCTTTGGCAGCTTCAACTTCTCTATGGACGTTATCTGCATATGAGCTCATTTTATATAAAAAAATAATAATAAGTAGACGTATGCCAATTAGTTGTGAGGTCAGACCTTGATGTGGGATATACTGGCCTCTAATTGATCCCAAATATGTTTTGTTGTTTTCAGGTCAGGACTCCTTTTTTCTCCCCAAACATTCTTTTCCCTCCCTTTATAGACCTTGCTTTGTCCACTGCTATACAGTCTTGTTGTGACAGGAAGAGACTATTCCTGAACTGTTCCGACAAAGTTTGGAGAGTGAAATTCTCCAACATTTCAATGCATGATGAGGTATGCAAAGTTTTCTTTGGGCCTAAAGAGTGATATGATTTCCCTTTACCAAACTTCATACTTGGCACAATGCTGTCAGACAAGTACTCTGCCTCTGGGTTAGGGCCAAACCCAGACTCCTCCATCAGATTGTCATGAGCAAAAGCATGATTTGTAGCTTTCCAGTTCATGTCTCCACTCCTATAGAGTGCAGTGGCATTGTCTTTTCCTCCACCGAATCCAAAGAACTTGATGTTGAATGGCTTAGATGTGACTGCTCAGTCAGGGAAACCCATTCCATGAAGCTCTTTTCACTGTTCTTGAGCTAATCAGAGGGTCACGTGAAGCTTGGAATCCCTGTAGTGACTGACTCTGCAGGAAATTGTAGATTTCTCCTCAGCGACCAATCAGTAGCTCTGTCACTTTAGATGACTTACCCCTTTGTGGCTGAATTGCTGTCATTTCTAATCACTTCCACTTGTCATATTACCAACTGACAGTTTACTGTGAAATATTTAGTTGTGTGGAAAGTTCACTTGTTAAAAAGGTGCCTCTTATCCTAGGAGCACACTGGAATTCTCTGAGCTTCTGAGTGCAGCCAGTTCCTTCATGAATGATTGTAGAAGCAGTCTACATGGCTGTGGAGGTGACTGAATTCAAGTTACGTGTACACTTTCTGCAACTTATTGTACTTTGGGTTAAGTCCAGATGTCACACCTCAACTTCTAGACAATTGTATGTATTACTAAAACTAACAAATACAAAGTGATTGAGGAGCACATAATCATAATTTTCAATTAAACAATACACAACTTTCTAAGGGTGTTTTCAGACTAGACACATTTGGTTTGCTTAAAGTGAACCAGAGTTCCTTTTCCCAGTTAATCCGGAAAAACTTTCAGTCTGACTACAACCAAGCAAACCCTGGTACGAGACAAGGAAATGAAAGGAGAGTCCCATCTTTCGAGGTGGTCTCGGAATTGAATGACTGGACAAAAACGACCACCGTAACTGGTCATTATGGGATATAAACAGAGAAGCAGCGTAGCAACCGTGACGATAACACACAGCAACTCATTAAAATTTGGTCGGATGAATGCAGGCTCACAACTTTTAACATGATACACATTACCTTTTATAGTCTTTTTCCCAACAATCTATATGTCATAGGCACTTATCAGTGTAGCTTCTCAGTAACTTCCTTGCAGCATGCCTTCCCCCGTACCAAAGTAAAAAAACTTGTACCTGACGTTGATAGACATTCAAAATTTTTCAGTGAAATAAAAAATTTGAATAAGTTAACCATCCTGACAAGATTACAAAGTTTAGGACTTCCAGTATTCATTTTCTCGTTGCTTTGCCCTGCCCTCATCATTTCTGTCTTATGAGTGTAGAGATCTTTAGTCACATGGTTTTGTTTACAAGCTTTGGTTCGAAACAAAAAAAGTCCCCTTGACAGAAGTATGAATACACACCAAACGCAAGGTTTAGGATTTGATCTAGACCAAATTAAGCGGACTCGGTCCGGGCTAAAGAACTTTTTCAGTCTGACTACACCCTAAGTCAATAAAAAGTAATATAGTCTAGATCAAAGACCTTATGGCCCAAGCACATTCAGCTGTTGCTGCTTACTTATTCTGGATCTATAGTGCAAGCAGCTGTAGAGCAAAACAAAAAGTAAAAAATGATTCACCTCAGCTTCACATTGTACCTGTTCCTGTATCTGATATGTCCATGTTGTTAATAGATTTGACCAGTGCAACTTACTTTTAGAATTTTCTGATTCATTCAATTTAACTTCCTAGACCTGATGTGCACATGCATGGATTACACATTTTGGGTTATATTACCACAGTGGGTAATTCTGGGGTAGCTCAAACATCAGCTTGAGTCTTAAGTTTATCTTTTAGCCCTCCATGCACTGCTCGCTGCTAATGACCTGTATCATATGTGTCCAGTCAATCAAAGAGTAGAATCAAATGAATCATGTAGTCGTTAGCTAGCAATGCATGAGAGACCTTAAAAAGGCCACTCATTAAGGCCAAACATAAATCTTAACATTTGCCCCCCACAACAATTTAGTATTCTGAGATTATGACTAACTCAGCCTAAGAAAAACAAATCCAAATCATTAACCCTCCAGTTTACATTAGGTTCTTTTGCTACCTGTCCAAAGTATATTATTAAAAAATTCATGCTATTTTGTTCGTCTTAAAGAAATAAAAACCTGACTTAGTTTTAGTTAAATATTATACAGCTATGCTTTAAATCATGTAAACTTCTTCCAAGTATTATTGCAGCATATTCCAACCCTGTATATTTTTAGACTTACGATGACAGAGTGAGATACTCTCAGGGACAGTTACATTTTCTCCACCTCCATTAATCTAGATGACTTAAATCTGCAGAGTGCATCTCCTCCATGACTCTAATGTCTTGAACCACCACACAATATTTTTACTTGCTGCAACAAATTCAATTGATTTTTAACTCTATACAAAATGGCATAAAAAATGTAGTTGGCCAGCTTTTTATGAAGAAATGATTCCTCAGTTTGTAAGCATTGTACGAACTCCACAACACAAATGAATCCATTATTGTTTTTAGAATATTTCTGATACAGGATTAACCTGAGATGCTGACCTAATACTATAAAAAGGGCTCCCTTAAAAGGGGAAAAAACACAATTGCAATGAAAGTTTTAATCTGGCAAAGTAGAAAGTAAACCTAAATACATTTAAAGCAGGATGGAGTGAACAAAGAAAAGGGATTTTTTATCAACAAAAGTGATCTTACAGCTGCAACAACATTTAAAACCAAATGAAAACGCCTTAACATCGAAACACCTGTTGGCTAATGAGACAAACCACCTTAGCTATCTTTCAGTGATGTGTTTGATAAAAGTTTAGCTCCTTTCTCTTTTTACCTAATGACAACAAACCATCACCAATTATGTTTACACTTTTTTTTACGTGTTTTTATGGCTCAGTGAGGTATTTTTTTAGCTCAGTTGTTTCCAACTGAGAATCAAACAGTTAATTTCTTAGTCACAACTGCCCTCATCGGGTGAATATGGGCTGTCTGTATTGAAAAATGGGTAAATCTATACGGGCTACGCATGTGGTAAACAACACATCAAACGACTTTTTCATGTTTTCTACCACCCCTGAAGCCCGTTAGTGCTGTTCAAGTGAAAGGTGCGCATTCTTTAAGTGCCACTTCCACTGCCCTTGCACGCAGCCCGACTGTTAGGAATGAGGAAATTAGACAATATTGTATAGTATAGCTTGTGTGGGCATCCTATAGGCATCTATGGGCATTTACATACAACTGATACATCGTCCTGTGCATGCAGCATATGTGCACGGTTGGTAAGTCGGTAAGGAGCCAGTACGTACACTTTACTAACAACTGGAGTGCTGTGTAAAGGGTGCCATACGACAGCATCACTCAAAAGTAACTTATGTTATCCTTACACATACTTCACAATACATGTAACACACACACAACAATCATACATTCCATTTTCAGGAAACTCTTTAAAGCAGCCGCAAGAGCCTCAAGTGAACTGAAAGACATACCTGTGCTAATCTTAAGGTGCCGCAAGTCCTATCTACAACTCTCTATGGGGCTGAACAACCAAAAATCTGCAGCATCCATAGAGGTCAACCGCCATGCGGGTTCCTGTGGCATAAGATGGGTATCAGCCCATTCAATTCTGAGTCCATGAACAAAGACAGTGCCTCCTCTAGAGCAAGGAAGGGGTCACTTCTCCGGGATGGAGGGTTTTATGCGTTGGGGTATTACGTTTACAAGCAATAAAAAGATAAAGGGTCAGTCTGACTGACCAATAGGTCAATATATTGCCTGCAGTAGTGCCAACATTTACGTGGTGCATTGCGGTGAAGACAAACCAAATAGATATCAGCCTCCTTCAGGGACGGTTGGGGTCTCTCTAAGTGACAGGCTAAGAATCTCAATCATTCGGTAGAGAGCTCAGAGACGAACTGAGGCATCATAAGCACGTCTAATGTCACTGAAGCAGATCCCAGACACCCTGGAGAGGTAACAACTCTCAGCTCGACTGGTAGCACTTCTGTTTTTTCCTACATGGAGAAAGGGGTTGTAGGCATCTATACCAAGGCTGATACTCCTGTAGCTCAAACCCAAATAAGCACAGAATGGATGGATGACACAAATGCTTCCAAATATGAAAAATGTTATAATATGTAATATTTAAAACTATGTTAAACTGACCCTGCTTAATTTGTCTTTATTTGCAGTTCTGTTCACATGGAGGAAGCCTCTGTGATGCAAGGAGCCCAGGGAATGCTGGTCCAGAACTGGCCCACTGTATCTAGTGCTGCAGGTAAGAAATTGAAAAAAATGCAATACTCTTTTCTTTTCTTTCAATTTACAGATGCAATTAAAAAAAGAAATACCACTAGAAAGTTATTTTTACTTACTTTAAAAAAAAGATTGATAGTAAAGATGATGCAGTTGTTCTAAACCACCATCTTTGTTTTAGTCTAGTCTGTTTTTTTGGCTTTACTCTGCTTTACTTAAAATTCAGCCGACACACTATTTAAATACATAGATTATTTTGAAATTCAATGCATGTCTGATGCAGGACTTAAGAGAGAGAGAAGCCTTCAGGCCTTTGTGCAGAATCCCAAACAAATTGTTTTATCTTTAAAAGAAACCAGCAACATGAGGATGTCTGAGGAGCTTTAAATGAGAACTGAGCTCTCTATAGTGTATGCACCAACACTTGAAACATAGCGACACAACAAAATGGTTTGTCCTACATCTTTTACAGGAATCACTGGCTTAGATCTAATAAGTAACATTTGAACTAGTGTGCAGAAAGTGACTGAAATGACTGGAAGCCTTTTGTGATTTTAAAACGGTGTTTGGAACATTTTTGAAGCGTCTCCTTTTTTCAGCCTCGCTCCCACTCATTGATTTTCTGTCAGGCTGCAGGATCCAGAGCAAACACCTTAGGGTGAAGGGTAGCATCACGGTCAGTGACAGAGTATGTTTCTGTTTGACTTATATGAATGCTTCTCTGCAGGAGAGAGCGCTAGGAAAAAAAAATTCAAGACACAACCAGTGTCATCACTCATGTCAGCTTTTCTGGAGCAGAAGAAAATCTGTCACTCAGGCCATGTTAAGATTCAAAAGCATTCTTCGGGTGGTGTGCGTAGCGTACTGCTTTTAACTTAGGGGGGCATATGGAAAGAATTTGCTGGAAATGGCACGGTGCTAATGCAACAAAATTGACTGCAGCTTGATCCTGTTTGTTTCAGAAAGGTCTTTTTTTTTAATTTGTGATACGTTTTTATCTGCGTGTCGAATTGCTATCAGGATGAAATGTGTTGTGCATTTAAATGCTGCACCCTTCAAATCTGCATTTATGTAAGTGACCCATGGCGCAGATGAGGAGACATTTGTCTAATGCTGGAGGGTAAGACAAGCTATTATCGGTAAGTGAGGAAGCTTCCCTGGAAAAAATGAAAGGTCCGATACATTTTTTTGAAGAGTAGACGTAAAGGAAGATGGAAAAACCAAAAAATAAATAAAAAACAAGGCAAGGTGTGGGGGGATGGAGGGAGAGAAAGGTTAAGAGGATTGTCAGGTTCCTGCAGTAGTGTTGTTGCTAGGGAACGCCATGTGACTCGTTGCATGGCAACACTGTGTAACTGAGGGATTGCTGCAGCAGCCGCACCCTCCATCAGCAGGGAGTAGGCAAAGGCAGTTTCCATGGCAACCGGTCATATCTATGAATGGGTTTTTAGAGACACAAGTAAAGAAATGAAAACGGAAGGGAACTCTGCAAGAGCAGATATTAGGAAAATGTAGAGGGCAACTGAGAGGAATTAATGTGGGAAAGTAGGGTTTATATCGCTGTGTGTCACACAGATTACATGTGGCATGTAAGCACTACACAACTGTCAGACTGGTGCAGCAAACCTCCTGATAGATTAATTTTAGATGGAACTGTATCAAGCCAGAAAAAAGCGTAGCCTATTTTAAATGTGGGACATCAGGTTACACAAAACGCGGCTTCCAACACCCTCACATCCTCACCAGGTGTCATGGCAACCTCCTCACAAGGAGCTGTAGTGACCTGCTTACCAGCAGTTACACAATAATCCATTCCCAACGCTTATTTGCTGAGAGGTATAGGCTTATCTACAGAAAACACATAGGAATGTAAGAGAAACAGCCGCAGCGGCACACAAAGCATCTTAAAATGGCAAAGATCTGACATGAATCTATCATTTACACCCTCCAAAATGCACATACAGAATAATATTCTGATTAATTATTGATTAATAACTGAATGAAATCAATATATTAGAATCAGTGTGATATTAAATACTGCTCTTTTTCTGAATTAAACTCTGCAGTACAGAATAAGATGCAAATTGACATTCTAGCTAAGCTGTTTGCATGCACACTATAAGCTGCTCTCAAGTAAAAGTCGCACCATTCAAAAATGCATAATAAAGAAGACAAAAAAGAATATATATGTTGCACTTTTGGAGGAATTCCTTTCACAAAATCAAGCACAAGTATTTTGAAGGCCAAAATCATAATGGAATAGAAAACAATAATAGACTGAACATCTGCATGTTTCACTACAATAACACATTTATGCTGATTTACAAAACAGAGGATGAATCTCGTCTATTAGCAAAACACATGAGCAATTATTCAGACAAATATAAAGAACATGCTAGCAAGTCAACCAAAATTTTTATTTCACTTCAAATCACTAAATCTGTCAAAATCTTCATCCTCTGTGACACTTTAGAACAACTCCGCCAAGCCCGGCAAAACACTGGCCGACACTTCTTCTGTGTTGCTGTCAGTAACAAATATTAATACACACACATTCAATGCCCTCTAGAGGTTGTTGCTGTTTATTTTTAACAAATCACTAATATGTTGCACCTGAGAAGAAGTCACACCCCTGGCCAAACTATGCAAGAAACTGTGAAATATACCTAAAATATTCTATCAACGAAAGGACTAAATAAAACAATGTTAAAATATGTTAACACGAGTAAAAGAAAACATCAGAAACTGTTAACATTAGAGCTGTTATGGTGTGGGATTTTTGATCACCGCGGTGATGACACAGCAAAAACAGCGGTGTCGCGGTTTGATCCATTCACGCATTTCTGAGTATATCTCTAAAACCCTGCTCTCTGTTCACCAGCCCCTCTCAATCCACCAAAACAAGTGCGTCTTCACATTGTTACGTCACAAAGTGGGGAACAGCCCTTCTGATTCTGTGCTGCCAGCACCGACCCCAGGCTAACACAAACACACACTTTCTCCGCGGAGCTAGCAGTGATCGGCAGAAACATTTTCCTCCTATATGAGCAATATTCACATCCATCTTTGCAAAAGTTTGGATGTTGTTTTTTTTTTGTGGGAGAAACGCAGACACGCTACATCCATAATGAGTGAAAGGCGGTGCCTCAGGGATCCAATCGTCTTACTGTTGGGTAAGAAAATGAGCTTAAAAAATAACTCATATATAAAAAAACCAAAATATTAAAAAAACATTTTTTTTTAAAAACATTCTTTAGTTTGCAGAAGGTGATATATTATCATATGGATATAGTTTACTCTGAAAAGCTTAAAAACAGCATGATACAGGCCCTTTAAAAAGACGTTTTAACCTGAATTGACTTGATTTACATATAGTTTTAAGTGCAACGGTCTAATTTCAGAGTTGCTGCAAATTTGCTAATCATAGCCATACAACTAAGCAAGAAATTCCATGATTAGCTTCACATTGAAGTTAGCAGCTCATGATGCTAATAAATCATTTAAATGTGGCACAACTGCTAATACAAAGCTGACGGATTTGTGGATTTATGGATTTACTGTTTTGCCAATCCCTTGCAGCACCATCAAAATTCTGCGGCGCAGAATAATCACCAACTGACGGGATAATCTTCTTTCGGCAGTATCTGTGAGCTTATGCAGAATGTAGCAAGCTTCCTGGTTCTGGAAGTGGCACCGTTGATCCTTTGCAACCCTGGTGCTTCTGTTTATCCTAGGTAAAAGTGCAGCTGAACAGGTGCGACTTCCTTTTTGGCCCAGCAAATAAACCATATCCAACGTTACTGTTTGGACTTTGAAATGCAAAATTAAAGGACCACAAATACACTAGAATCCAGGAAACACGCTGATTCCATTAAAATAAATTAGCTTGATTATTATGTGTGTTCAAGATCTCTTCGCTAAACAATACATTGAATATTATTTATTTATTATTTATATTAAGGTCATTAATCCACAGCTACCACTCGCTAGGTTAGTATGGAGTAAGATAACTGTCAAAATGAAATGTGTGCTTATAGACAAAATTGTGCACACTTTGAAAAAGAAACATAACAGAAACATTTGGTTTTTTGTTTGTCTTTTTTAAAATACTACTTTATTGTTTTGAATATGTAATGTCCCCTATTAAATTACAGTCAAAAATATGTCACAGGGTCACAGACATGTGTGCATGTGCACCTATAGGGCCCTAACATGGGCAAATATCAGATATTGAAGACTCCTTTGCAAGGAAGTACACTCTGGCACTAATGAATAGTTTACATTTTTTATGAACAACTTTAGTATTAATAATTTTTTAGCAATACTCTATCATCGTTTGGTTCATTTAGATTATTGGTCACAACAAATATTCTCTAACCTTCATGCCGCAGCAGTGAAATAAGTAGTTTTATGAACAAAACACAATACAACAACTACATTACACCACAATTACACCACATTTAGGGGGTTGTAGATAAAGCCAAGGCCTAATTGCCCTTAATGGTGTAAAGGCCTATGTGCTGTCTGTGAGTGAAAAATGGGCAAACCTGTACAGGGCACGCAGGTTGCCCGCATGACGTATCAAGGTCATAGACCACTCTGTAAACCCATAGAGAGAAAATGTTGATGCACATTTTTTTACAGGCATGCTGGGAGTGACAGGTCATAGTGAACACTTAAGCAACATCTGAGGGTAAGTAAGGATGAAGTGGGTGAGACACAGGCACGTTGTACAGTGTTCCTTCCCTATATCATGGTCTTGCTGTTTTGTACATTTTTTTCAGTGTAGTTTTGCATGCCTTTTTTTCTCTTTCGATAGTGCATCGTTTTCTGCATCCTAGTTGGCTGTTGACTTTGTCAGTCAATCAGATCTGTGCCGTGTCTCCTGTACAGAGACGCTGCATGTAGGGGCGTGTATTGGCAAGAGTCTGGCGATACGATACATATCAGGATAAACGTTAAATTTCAAGTGTCACCTGTTCTCATCTGAAGCCCATTACAAAGCACCACAATCGGCGTTTTTAGAAACATGGATTGTGAGTTTCGGGTCTGTACCCAGTCCAAGGAAAACTAAGTAGTACATGTCTCATAACAACAAAAACTGCAAGTTAGACTGAACATTTTGTATTTAACACAAGTAGATTCTCGTAAGAGGCTTGATTTTTTATGGTGCGGTGTAGAGTAGCTCACGGGAGCTCAGTGTGCTGTTTTGGCAACTAGCGGTCAGGGGTTTAAGTAGAAAACAAGAGTCAGACACTGAAGTACGTTTATAAATAATTAAATAAATATTGTCTTGACAGCATTTTAAATTGATGCAAGTATCTCCAAATCGATTTTTCCCTACACCCCTGGCTGCTTGTGCATTTTGTCAGAGTTACATCGATCTTTGATTGCAATCAGATCTCTGTTTTCGTTCTATAAAACTGGACGTATTTTTCTATGAAGGTTTGAAACTTTGAGAGTTTAAACAAGGGATAAAAGTGTGAAAATGTATGTCTGTCTGTCTGAGAATGTGTAGTGAGGAGTTTCAGCTACCTTAAAAACCTATAATCCTAATTTGCAGATTTCACCTACGGGTTATTTATGGAACTGCCCCACAATAAATGAGGGAACACTGTACAGGTTTTTGGTTTTTTCAAACCCCCAAAACCCTGCGCAAGGGGCCTGTTGGTGCTGTCCAAGTGATATGTTCGTACTACTTGCATGCCCCTTGCGTACAGTTTGACTGTTAGAATTGAGTAAATTGGACAAACTTGCATGCAATCAGGAAAGGGCGACTAGAGTTTCAGGACATCGTACAACAGCATCACTTGTACTTATTAGGGTGCAACCTTCATTATCCTTACAAATACTTCCTACACTTACTACCTGCTCTCCCCTTAAGATGCAACTACTTCAGTCTACAACCCTCTACGGGCCCAGACAACCCAAAACTCTGCAGCATTGCTATGGGGGTTGCCTTTAACTAAGACACTAGGGGGAGCCCACTTTCTCATGGTAAAGCCCTAAGTGTGCATGCACATTGTGCTGAATTGATGTTTTTTGACCAAATTTATATGCCTGTCACTCATGACATGTTTTTGATAGTAATTTAACAGGGAAAAGGTTGTATTCAAAACAAGAACCAATCGCATTCGTTACAGACATATTAAAAGTGTTGTACTCATATTTTTTTCCTTTTTTTTAAAGTGAGCATAACTTTGTCTATAAGCATACATTCAATGTTGATGGTTATCTTACCCCATAGGTTAGCAGTTGTTTATGGCATTTACACACATGCCCGACTTTTAAACTGAAAATTCAAATGTAGGTCATAACATTTGTCTGTTTTATAATGTTTTTTGTTAGTTTGTTTGTTTGTTCTATTCATTTTCTGTAGCCCATTAGTTTTGAATATAAAGCTACCTAAATTTGAATAATATTAATAGTCCCAAACAAATTGTTTATATTTTTGTGTCCCAAGACTGAGACATGACCAACACTGCAACATGTTGCATGTTTGCATATCAGCTATTAGTGAAAAGGGAAAACTATCAGTGACGATGGGAGGAAGTGTTCCATTTGTCCTTTCGGCAGAGTATGTCAAAATTGTCAAAAAAGTTGAAAAGCAGAACTTTAGATTAATTTTTTATAAAGGCACGCTTTTGTTTGAAAGTTTGATGTTTTAAGCAAATATCCTATTTTGCCTAAATTGAGTCAGATAACAAAATGAGCACCTGTTGTTAAAAAAAGTCAATTATTGTGTCCAAAGGTGTAATATTTATGAGCAACACTGATAAGTAATTCCAACTCTTTCAAATCCATCAGAGGCTTTTTTTATTTATACTTGTCCTAATCCACACTAAACGCTACCTCTTTGCTTAGAGAAGTTGCTTAAAGCATTAAAAACAGAATAATGCTCAGATTAAATACAGAAAGCCCACAGCCTCAAATGTCTTAATCCTTACAAACAGAGTAGCATGATACTATTACAGCACTGATCCCACTAAAGGTTTGATAAGATTAAGATATGACTCTGTATATTATTAAAAAAAAATTAATCTATTTATATCTTTTTTTTTTGAAAATGTAATTCTGCATATCATTTTAAATAATTAAATCATCTATTCTACTGAAGGCCCATGTTTTATAACATACTTAACATTTATGTTATAATAAAAGATGCAGTATGTTTCACTTTCCAATTCCACAATTAAATTCAGCGAGCAATTTGAAGGACCATTTTCAGTTTAGTATGATTAAAGATCAAACATTATTCAAATTATTATTTTAATTAACTTAAAACAAAGTTGGCTGCACCTTTTCTTAAAGCAGCATTTCGTTCCTTGTTTTAATAGCAATTCATTTTGCACAACAGGTTGGTGTTTATTTAATGATGCTAAAAATGTAGATTTTTCACTTTTTAATTCAGTATTAAAACTGACTAATGAAGACTTTCTTTAATTATATTTTATTAAAAGTTAAATTACCGATACGAAGCCCATCGAGACGACTGTTGTTGTGAATTTGGGCTATACAAATAAAATTAAATTGAATTGAATTAAATGAATTGCATATTTAATTGCCTTTTATTTCCATTTTATTATTGTGATTAAAATGTACAATTATCGTTTTATTTTTTTCATTTTAAACTGTTGCTTGTTTTACTATTTTATATTTCAAGTTAAAAAAAATCATAATGAGATTCATTGCTTGTTGTGTTCATTTTATCCAATTGCTCATTATTTTCTTTACACGATGATCTTATTCTGGAGATTCATCGTGAAAACATGCTTGCAGACATAGTAAATCTTCAAAATAGCGTTTGTCCTGGGGGGGGGTTGAAACCATTTCAGCACTCCAGCAGAGTCATTAATAACCTACAAAAGAAAATCAAACAGAATCTTTCTCCAACGGCCAGTGTTTGATCTAAATAAAGTCCTGACCGAAAGTAGGTCAGTGCAGAGAGAGAACTGGTGTGGGCCTGACAGCACCGTGTCTGAAAAACCCGCCCACTCCTATTCTTCATACTGTTCTGCTGTCTTTCTCTCTTTTCTCCCTCTATTTGCCTCACATATCCCCGTATTTTCCTTTCCCTGTGAAATATTTGACCTTTTGAACCTAATGCTTACACCATCTTTACACTCTTCATATTGCTTCTTTCACATGTTTGCATATGTTTTTCCACTTTCTTGTATTTTTCAATCCTTCTTATCATTGCTTTTTTTCACAGGAGGTTGAATCCATGTGTTTGCCTCCCACATTGATAGGATTATGCTCTTTGAATCGAACAAACTGAAAGCTAATCTCAATTTGAACTGAACGTGGCCTTTTTCTGGTTTATCTTTTATTTATCTGAGCTAAAATGCATTCTGCTACACCTTTACCATTTCATCAATAGAAAGAAAACAAGAGTTCTGCAAAACAGAATAGTCACTGCGTTAACTACATGAGGTCATTAGTCAAACTGACCTGCAATATCCTCGCTTTTTCTAGAGAAACAAGGGGAATAGATAGTCTTCTATTGTTTATTTTATATTTTACATTATTTAAAGGATTTAACTCTTCTGCTACAATAATTGCTTGTACCAATTTTATTGCAATTCCTTTTAATTTCCTTAAAAATATGTGTAGATCTCTGATCTCGCTTTCTGTAGTTTGCATTTTACAGCTATTAACCACTTAGGACCTGGCATCCACATGCGTGTACATCACATTTTGGGTTATATTACCACAGTAGTTCATTCTGGTTAACTGGAGTCCTGTGACTACAAGCTTAGAGGGCTAGCTCAAATATAAGCTTGGGTCTTAAGAGGTTAATGACAAGCAAGCAGAGCCACTGCATGATTTTTTGAAAATTGTAGGTATGATCATGGATATAGGCATGATGTAGCTCCATCACGCTAACATAAGTTCTTACACCCTAATACTAACGTAAAGTTTTTGGCTGTTATGCATTCTTTGCAATCCAATACAAAGATGAGTTTGATCCTTTTGATTCACAAGTGACTGTTAATATTTTAGACCTGGCCTTATTGAGTGTTTTCTGCCAACATTTAGGCTTGCGTTGCTCACCATTTCAAACCTTTCCAAAAGTATAGGGTCAATGAAAACATTCACTCAACTTCTAAAACAGCTAAATGCCTTTTTTTGTGATCACATGTTTGCTGGAGCCTATCCCAGCCATCGTTGGGCGACAGGGAAACACCCTGTAGGTGTCGCAAGGGCCAACAACAAAAATTTTAAGACAATTTTTTTGTGAAGAAATGAACTGACCTTTAAATTAGTTCCAAAACAGAACTACAAAAGAGAGAAGACACACAACGTTTTACCGTGATCACCGGTTGGAACACAATCAATCTCTGATTGGAAGATCATGGGTTCGGTTCCCGCCTTGTGTCAGTGCCATTGGACAAGACACTGAACCCTACATTGCTCCTGGTGGTTATATGTTGGTGCCAGTATTTGGCAGTAGAGCCACCATCGCTGTGTGGATGTGTGTGTGCATGGCTGAATGGTACTGTGACTTGTTGTGCATGTTAGGCCTTCAAGGAACGTAGATGTAAAAGTGCTATATACGCAAACACCACTTATCATTACCATGATTACAATGACACCACTATAAAAGTGATAAGAAGAATTAATGACCAGGTGAACAAAAGTCTATGACCACCTTTAAAGACTATTTGAAGTAAAAAGAAATGTTTGAATTACGTTTGTGCCATTGATTTTTTTTTATCCAACTTAGGTGTTTATGTCTGACTGAGTCTAGCTTTCTTTGTCAAAAAGTGCATAGAGGTTGCTTGATGAATTATTTCTTTGTTTTTTTGTTTTGCTTTGAGGTCTTTTTTACCCAAAAAACCTCTAACTAGAAGCCAATAAGTATGTACTTTGCTTCTACATACTTATATAAAAGTAAAGTTAAAAAAACTCCTTTAACAGTCTTAAAACAACCATAAAAGGTAATTTAGAGGACAATTTTGCTAATTTAGTTAATATAATTTTTAATACATTTATTAAGAATCACTTAATCTTTACTGAACTTTATGGGGAATTATGATTGACACCATAAATGAGACTGAATTAAAGTGTCACCATCCATTTTTGGTATTACGTCTTATATTTTTTTGTGTTGATTTGCAGATGGAGAGGGTGGTGGAGAGCTATCCCCCCCAGTGGGTGCTGGAGTCAACAGCAACAGTTGGCACTTCAGATACGGTGCTGGACAAAGTTATGGCCCTCCTCAGCCTCTCAAACCTGGAGAGATTCCCCCTGAAGCCTTCATCATCCCCGGATCTCCAGCCATCATTTCTATTCGCCATGACCCGGGCCCTGTGGACGACAAAGGTGACTTCATTAGCTTCGGAAAGAAGGAGGACGCCAAGAAGAAGAAAAAGAAGAAGAAGGACAAGAAGGACAAAAAGGAGAAAGGAAAGGATGATGGGGATGACTAGAGAAGGGAGCATGAGAGCAGAGCTACAGACAGACTGCAATTCCAATTTCAGAGCCAGAAAATAAAGCCAAACATATACTTTCAAACTACAGGAGTCCCTTGCAACGTATGTAGTCACTGTAACAAGTGACAAAGTTTTTATTTAACCAGGCCTGCCTCTTACAACAATCAAAATACACCTTTTTAATTAAAGCAGAAACAAAATTTTTGAGTTTAGATTAGCCTTTCTGTAATTTGCCAACCCCCGCAAACCCCGTGTCCCTGTACAGTGACAAAAAAGTGTCCAAATGGGCGTGCTCTTTGTACCCGACCATTGTCCGCTGAAGCTGCAAGTGCCGACATCTCTGGCATCCTTTCTATTTCACCAAGTTTAGCAAGTAAAAACTGAAACAAAACAAAAAAAAAAAAAAAATAAGAAAAGAAAGAAATACAACAACCGAAAAGGTGCTTTTGACCTTAGTATTCTATGGGACACGTCAGCAATGTGCTGTTTTGTATTAATAAAGAAAAAAGTATGAATTAGTTCAACCTGCATACCAAAAGACAAGCAGCTTTGTCAATGACAGTGAAAATCTGGACCACACTCAAATGAACAGCTCTGGTAAGGTGTAACATAGCACACATGAGAGGCAGAGGACCCACACTTCACCAACTGTGTGCAAGGTCGTTCCAAGGTTTGTACAGTTAGAGGCTTTGTGACTTCAAGATCATTTGTAATTAGCAAAGAAAGATTGTACAGCGGATTCTACGTGAGGGGGAAGTGTTAGGTTTGGTCTGCGAGAATTTGAGATAAGTGACTAATCAGCAATAACAAGCTGCTGCTGATGGGTGAGGTTGTAGGACATAAGAGTTTCTCAGTGATTACTCAAGCTTAAAATACTGATGGCTAAATCAAATTCAGATTTGTTTTAGAAGAATGACTACAGGTTTTTTGTTGTTTTTGTCCATTTTTTACCAGCAATTAATGGGTGGCAATTTTATTTCAAACTGCATGGAAAAATATTCAATTTATTGAGTATTGCTTGATCTATAACCTATTGTATCATTTTTGATTTCTGAGACCCCTATCTCATTAGCTTGATCAAAATTTTCCCTAAAAAAATCCATCATATATATAACTTGGTTCATGTTTTCATCATCATTCCACTAGGGGGAGTAGAAGGATTTTTCCTGCTCATTTCAATTTGGCTGCTTCCGTGAAATCTTAAAAAACACTTTAGGTGAGAAAAGTCTTGCAATTTTTTTAAAACATCATGGTGCAAATAACTCAGCAGTTGTTTCTTTATAATACAGCTACACCATGTTTTAGTCACATTGACATTTTCTTTTCACAGATCACCTTCAGATT
Organism: Oryzias sinensis; assembly: GCA_037389245.1. Classification (NCBI taxonomy): domain Eukaryota; kingdom Metazoa; phylum Chordata; class Actinopteri; order Beloniformes; family Adrianichthyidae; genus Oryzias; species Oryzias sinensis. Next base: position 13,465,560 of record CM074497.1, on the reverse strand, counting down.
TCTTAATTGAGTTTGACTTTTTTGTTTTGAAAACCTAAAAGAAGGATTATATTTCACATAACAAAGTGCCAACTAGAGAGTATTATTTTGCATGTGGAAAATGGACAAAAACGAGAGAAAAAAACGTTTAAAATGTTGCAAAAACGGCATGAATTTGCAAAATAACACCCTTTGTGCAAGAAAAGAAAAACTCCTGCTTTGCCAATAAGTGAGTACAGTTCTGTGGCTTTGTATCATTTGCACCTGCTTTATCGCTTGCTTAATTATATAGTTGTAACATAAGGTTATATTCTAACAGATTTATGTGATGGTATCGCTTGTATTTTAGCGTGAATTGGAGTTAGTGGTTTTTTGCGGATAGAACTGGGGAACGAATCAAAATGCAGCTGATGCGACTGGCCTCGGACCCTGCCTCATGAAACATGCCACAAGGACGAAGGGTTTTTCTGGTTTTTAACCGCGCTGTGTGTCTGACACACACATAACGGTCAACAAACGCCAAGTCCCTCTGCCTCTTGCTTACAAACTCAAACTGAAAGTGGAAACACAGCCCTGTATGTGAAAGCTCCTTGAAGGAAGGCCATCCTCGACCCAGGAGTGTATTAAATGGTTGTGGAGCAATGCTCCTTGCTTCATTTCTGTTCCAGCTTGATCCCCCCCCACTTCTGTCTTTGAATGTTAAGTGGTTGTTCTTCAAGCCCTGCACCGCTGCCTCCACTGCTTCAGCGCTTGTAGGATTTGCTTGCCCACCTCCTCTTTCCTCAAGTCAGCGACGTCTTTCAAGTCAGTCCACTCCAGTGAACTGTGCTGTTGCAGCATCTATGTACAGGATATTCATGTATTCCACACTCAAAGGCAGACGCCACACGCACAACATACACAAATACATCTTTTGTTAGGTTTAACTGAGCTTAGATGTTTCTGTTAGTGTTGTTTCTTTTTGCTGGAGTTGTACTCTTGACAGCATGAGGATGCCTGACAGCAACTAAGATTAAGATTTACGACACATGACTTGTTCAAATGCAGTGGTTACATTTAAAAGAGGGAGTATTACACTTAAATCAGGGTGAACTTGATCAATGTGCATTTGTAAGAGGTGACAAAAAAGGCAAAGATCCAACAGGCAAACCTGACAAAGACTTTTACATTTTCAGCTTTATTGCTGCATGTATGTTTCAAAAGGTGGAGTATGGCTGTTTTGAGAAAGTTGTAATCCAAATGTGAAATATGGCTGATCTTGTGATCTAAAAGAGTAGATCAAGTGGAACAAATTCAGCTCAGAGAGTCGTGTCATAAAATGTCTCTTTAGTATTATTTTTGTTTTAAGCATTGTATTACCAATCACCAGTGGGGTGGGCAGCTGATGCCCCCCAGCTCAACCCCATCTGTGTGCATCCCCCCTCCCCCCCATCCCTTCTCTGCCGGTGTATTTCTGTGCTGTCAGATTACCAAGTGACTGTTTGCATGTTAAAAGCAAAAGGAAAACAGATTCAATCTATATAAATAAATATATAAACAAAAATACTGAACACACACCGAGATCCTCCCTCATCCATAAATGCACACATGCAGATACTGCGAACAACAAATAGTGGAAAAACCTTAAAGCAACACGTTTTGTAAACTGTTCAAAATGACTTTAATATACTAGATATACATAATGCTATTATTGTGTTATGCTATGAAATGCCTTTTTTTCTGTTTTTACCTGTTTGATTTTCACAGATGAGGAAAATCAATCCTTAAAACTTGTATTGAGCTTTGAAAGCGATCGATCAAACACTATTGTGGAATCATTTACTCACCCTTTATGTCTGTTTGTTGGCCAGTAGAGAAAAAGGAAGAAAAACTACGAAAAAAAAACAAAAAAAGCTTCATAAAATGGTACAAAAAAGAAATCAATGTATTCTCTTGTGTATGGTGAATGTCGCTGGGTGCGGCGGCAGCTTCGGGCTCATGCCAGTTGACTGTTGTTGTGCAGATCTGTTCATAACTTTTTTGTACACCTGCTTATCATTGTTGAGGTGATAGTAGTGATTCCTATGATTTCATCTATCTGGTAATGTGTTTTGTTAAGAAATCACAAATAAAGTTTTCTTTTCTTAAATAGCTTTTTGAATTCTCTGTGGAATCGTTCCTCTTGTGACATTTCAACTAGATGCATCACTGAAGGGAAATTTTCAAATGTAATATTTAGAACTCTTCATGGTTATCAGGGAATCAACTACCTATTTCCCTCAATGAAATGCAAATAAATTCTTTAAAGTCATTTTTTCACTGTTCAGAAGAACAGAATGACACACTGTTAATGTATTTTTTTTTAAGTGGACAAACCTACAAAATCAGCAAAGGATCAATTACTTATTACCATATGCATCTTATGGTTTGTTGTTTAACATTATAGACAGTGAGAGACGCAAAACAGAAGCACTAAAACTCCAAATGAACTGAATCAAAGTCGTAGAAAAAAGGGAAACGGGCACAACAACGGAAACTTTAAGAAGTCAAGACACTGCTAGAATTACTGGTGCTGAAGGTAACTACACATTAAAGTAAAAAGGTTTTTTATTAGTACCAGTATTAGTACTAGTATTAGTACAGTATTGTATTGTATTATACAGTGCAGAGGTATTCAATAAAGACCTGCTTTAGGGTTGCTTGAAAAATATATATATAAAAAGTGAGTTTTTATGTTTTAACTTCTGGGCAGTTTTCACACATTCAGCGAAACCAATATGATTTGAGTTTATTTACTTAAAGAATTAAAAATACCTAATTGGCTTTAGTAAACCAGGTAGCTCTGATAGGAAAATGCTTTGAACTTTTAAGCTGCACTTTTTTTTTATACCACACTGCTCCCTGTCTGCTTCATCCCTCCTCCTAACCCACAGTGTATTGGTGGACAGATGTCTTCCGCTCATCTTCGTGTCAGTATATCCCCTTTGGATGTAATATTTGTCTTTCCAGCAGATCTGGTATAATTCCATCCATCCATCTTCCTCCACTTATCCGGGACCGGGTCGCGGGGGCAGCAGACTGAGCAGAGATGCCCAGACTTCCCTCGCCCCTGCCACTTCCTCCAGCTCCTCTGGGGGGACCCCGAGGCGTTCCCAGGCCAGCCGAGAGATGTAGTCTCTCCAGCATGTCCTGGGTCTTCCCCGGGGCCTCCGCCCAGTGGGACATGCCTGGAACACCTCTCCAGGGAGGCGTCCAGGAGGCATCCGGACCAGATGCCCGAGCCACCTCAACTGGCTCCTTCCGATGTGGAGGAGAAGTGGTTCTCCTCCGAGCTCTCCGCGGGTGACCGAGCTTCTCACCCTATCTCTAAGGGAGCGCCCCGCCACCCTACGGAGGAAGCTCATTTCAGCCGCTTGTATTTGGGACCTCGTTCTTTTGGTCATGACCCATAACTCATGACCATAGGTGAGTATTGGAATGAAGATCGACCGGGAAATTGAGAGCTTTGCTTTTCGGCTCAGCTCTCTCTTCACCACAACGGACCAATACAGCGACCGCATAACTACGGATGCCGCTCCGATCCGCCTGTCGATCTCACACTCCGGTCTTTCCTCACTCGTGAACAAGACCCCCAGATATTTAAACTCCTCCACCTGGGGCAGGGAGACTCCACCCACCGAGAGCTGGCAGACTACCTTTCTCCGGTCAAGGACCATGGCCTAAGATTTAGCGGCGCTGACCCTCATCCCAGCTGCTTCACACTTAGCTGCAAACCGCCCCAATGCACGCTGGAGGTCCTGGCTTGATGAAGCCAACAGGACAACATCATCTGCAAAAAGCAGAGAGGAAATCCTGTGGTCCCCAAACCAGATCGCCTCCGGCCCCTGGCTGCGCCTAAAAATTCTGTCCATAAAAACTATGAACAGAACCGGGGATAAAGGGCAGCCCTGCCGGAGTCCAACGTGGACCTGGAATAGGTCTGACTTACTGCCGGCTATGCGAACCAAGCTCCTACTCCGGTCATACAGAGACCGGACAGCCCTCAGTAAGGCTCCCCGGACCCCATACTCCCATACCACCCTCCACAGGATACCACGGGGGACGCGGTCGAACGCCTTCTCCAAATCCACAAAACACATATAGACTGGGTAAGCGAACTCCCACAATCCCTCCAGCACCCTAGATAGGGTATAGAGCTGGTCCACTGTTCCACGACCAGGACGGAAACCGCACTGTTGTTCCTGAATTCGAGGTATAATTGTTACAGCTTAAAATATTGATATTAAATATGTAAATCAGCGCTTGTATCCCCCACATTCTCTACCTCTCTTCCATTTACTCTCTTCCACCACCACCCCCTTACATTCTTCCCCTCTCCCTCCCCACACACTAAATGTAACAAATAAATAAGAAATAATAAAATAACAAAAAAAGGTTTATACAAATATACACTCTGGTTTTTCAAAGTCATATAACCTCTTTTTGTGATATTAAACCCTGTCCAACACAAAAGGCCTTCAGCTCTACTGTAATCTGTTTACTCAGTTGTTGGACAGAACAAGTTTACTTTTTTTTTTTTTTTAAAAGAACAGAGCAGAGCAGAGGGCGTGTAGGTTCTTTATCATACTTGCAAGCTTTTCCAACAGCATTTTTTCATTTGCTCCTGATTCACAGTGATATGGATAAAAAATTATTCAGAAATGCAATTTTAAGCCTAAAATATGTCCCCATCATGAGAAGAAGGCTACAATAATATATAAAAAACACAAAAAAAACACATTTTTTCATTAGATTTGGTCTTTAAAGAAAGACATGTACACAAACTGTCAATAATACAAATATATAAACACACATTTTCACACTATATTTGCAACTGTGTTGAATCATTTAGAACTCCAAACAAACATGGAAGAAGAAACAGAGACCAAAAAAATATTGTTTTGAAGGCAAATAACAATTACCTAGATGCTGATGTGAAGTGAGCCTCATGTCCTCAGTTTCAATGAGCTTTCATCATTTTCTGGGGAAAAGTAGCTCCTTTCTTTGCTTGCGGCCATGTCACTGAAGAGGAAGAAAAACATTCCAACAGGAGATGGCATAAGATGGAAATATCAGAAAGCATTTGAGTAAAGGCAGATATAGAGGCATTCCACTTCAAATTCAGTCAATCACATTTCCATAGTCCACTTTACATAAAGCATGTGTGACGCAAAGGCTGTTCAAGGATAAAACAAAAGTCTTTCATCCTGCTGAACAAAGAAGTTTGGATCATTACCTACAAGGTTGTTTATAGAAAAGATAATTATACAAGAGTAAGGCACCAATAATGAAGAACAACAAAAAATAGAAAAAGACACAAATGTGAGAAACCACATTTATTTTAACTGCTTTTTTATTTCTATTATATCTTGTCTGTTTTCATGTAACATTTACAAAAAAATAATTATGAATTAACATTATCTTTATGTAAAGAATGTGTGTTGTTTTCCTTCAGCTGAACAAAGACTAGTTTTTAATATTCTGTTGAGCAACCCAATGGCTACTGCAGCACGAGCGCCATCTGTCTGCAGATTGGAGAACACTCCATGCAGCATCTCCCGGGCAATGCTGACACCTACTGGTCAATCCGGGCACTTTCATACAACTCAGGTGGGAAAAAGTGTGGACTAATATTTGCAATATCAGAGAAAATTAGGTGCTATTAAAACTTTTATTTTTTTAGAAAAACTATCAAATGTGTTGCCTAATTTTCCTCAAAATTTTTGCATTTGTCTTGTGCTTAAAATGTTTTAGAGACATAAACGAAAAGAGGCACTATTGCCTAAATAAATAGGGAAAAAAATGTTTTTAAATGAAGATGGACACGTTTGATATTTTCATGCAGGTTCCACAAAATTGTGGTATAATTAGACACTAAAGAACTGTTTTTTTAAAGAATGAGAAACACGTTTCAACCCAATTGAAAACCTAATTTCTATTCTGTGTAGATCTCAATTTTGCTAAATGTTTTACTAAAAACAACATCCAAGCTTAAAATTTAAGAAAATGAGCAACAAAATCGTCATATAATTTGAAGCATAAACACAAAACAGTATAAACTATGACAGACTTGCAAGCGAGCCTGTAGTTCTTCTGCTTTTATTGGACGCTCCAGGTTTTGCCCTTTAAAATAAATTAAACTCCTGGCTTCCTTCTATCTCTGAGTTTTACATGCAGCTGTGTGATTTTATTTTTCTTAAATAAAAACCTTACTGATTCTTAAGTTGGTCTTTTAAAGATTAGTAGAATATATAATAACTAGACAATCAACATGAGAACCAGATGCAGGTTTGAAGAAAAGCAGAAATATCCAAAATGGAAAACACAAAAGAAGTTAAGAGAAAAATGAGACCAGGTGGTATGAAATCACAACCAACCACAACATGGCTGAGGATAAAAAAATGTATATTTTTATGAAAAAATGCACAGAAAGGCTAAGACATGAACATGTACATCTGAAACAATGGTCCTAAATACATTAAAGGAATATACATTTATTTTGCTTTTATATTTCATTTTTTATTGTCTTTTTGCTGTGAAAAGAAATCGTGTTTGAGCATGTTAGAATTTTTTTTAACTAAGTCATAATTAAGTCTCGCAATAAACCATCACCCTCAACAATCGCCAACTATTCTGTTTGCTCTGTAACATTAATAAGTATTTTCTTTTTTGTTGACCATCAATGAAACTCTTAAGAAATGATTCTTTTAAACACTACCACATTTTTTTATCCAAAAAATATGTTTGCTTGAATGCTAGGAACCTATAATATAATGTGTATAGAAGGCAGCCCCCCCCCCCCCTTTTAACCTTAGTAATGCAGTTTGACTGCCACCTATGGAGCCTAGAACAATCCCTCCGCCTATAGATGTTTTTCAGAGCTGTTTCTTTAAATGAGGTGACTGGCATTCACCTTGCTTTTTCTTTTTTCTTTTTCAAACTAGCCAACATTTGAGAATATTCTGGATAAGCATCATTCATTTTCTTAAAGGTGTTCTTTTTTATGGAGGAATTAAACTGATTTTTCTTTTCACTTAGAGTCACATTAACTTACTGTAGTTTTGCTGCCTCAAAGTAACTTTTTTTTTTGGTAATTTGAAGGCCATTCTACACAGAAGTTGTTGTTTTTTTACCTATGTCCCATTTTCCATTTTTTCACTGGAAAAACTTCATAGGATTTCTAAATGAAAAGTCCAAATGACTCATGTCATTTGGGTGGGGTCACCAAAAGCGTTCACCATTTATTTATTATTTTTGCTTCTTTTGCATCGTTCACTCTGATGGAGCAAAACTTGCATTTTCTTCTTAATGTGTTTTTATTCTAAAAGGACTCAACTTTGCCATTGTAATATAACATAAATACAGTGTGGCTCCCATACTTGAATCTTCAGGAATCTTGTCAATTAATTTTAAGATTAAAATCTAAATAGTGGTCAAATGATGGGTCTTTTAGGTGAAAAGCAGCAAATTGCCAACTTTACAACTATTATATTACATTGTATTATATTATATTTTTACTAATATTATTAAAGTCATGGTATAAAAAAAAGAAAAAATCAGTCCACCCCACCCTTGTTTGGTTCTACTTAATCTTGTTTTATTTACACACGCTCCCTATCATGCTGATGCGAGTCACTTCCTCTCTGTCTCCCATACTCACTTCTTTCCCTTCTCTCTCTCTCTCTCTCTGCATCTCTCCGCCCAGCTGTAAATCAGCACACATGCATGCTGGGAAGGGCGAATGTGGTAGAACGAAGAGAGAAAGTGAGTAAAAAGAGGACTGCAAGGACAGAGGCAGGGCTGGGATGATAGCAGGACCCTGTACACGGTAATGTGTTGCCATGAAGAAATGAGCGTGCAGCTCCAAAACAAGAGAAGTGAATGCAGTGAGGACATGGCTATGCTGCGTGTATGATCAATAAAAGGTAGATTAGTTCTGGATATGCACCAAAGAAGACAGTCTACTAAGCAGCGTTGCTTGTAGCGTTGATTGCCTGGGGACTCTAGTGAGTTTTTAATTCTCCAACAAAGGAATTCGTACCAGAAGGATAAAGTCGCGGCAAGAATCAAGGATCCACAAAACTATCTAGTTACATTTGGAGCAACAAAAACAAGACGTTTTGCATCTGAATTCTACCCACAGGTAAGGTTTATAATCAGAATAAAAAGATAAAAGTTCAGCTGAGGTTCTTTTTGTTGTCGTTTCGACCACTGAAACCAAGTGGTTGATTTTCTAAGGGGCATTTTAACAAGTTAGGACACTTGTCACATATCATTACATAGCGTGGACAGACATAGGTCACAAGCTCAATTAACTCCAGATGACAGAGCAACCAAAATAAAAGTCCCTTCAGGTGTAAATGACTTGTTATTCAGATCTCGCCACACAAAAACCATTCGATGCTGAAGAAGAGGGCAAAACAGGACATTTTTCAGAATGTGTTGAAATAGTTCAAGTCAACCCCTGCAAACGGTGCAAAGAGTGTTTAGACAAGAAAATGTATCAATTTGCACCACTGCTACTGCCTTGTTTCTGGTTTATTTATTTTTACATAAACCAAAAAATTGCATAATTGTAACGGCTGTCTTGGGGAACCCCTGGGGGGCTGCCGCCTTGGGAGGGAAGGGGAGGGTTATTTGATCATTTAAGTTATGTTTTGTACTTTTTTCTGAAATGGTGCAATAAATTATTGTTCACAAAAAAAATTGCATAATTGGAAAAACAGGAATGATTAATTTAATAATACAGAGAAAAATCTTTTGAATCAATGAACTTTAAAGACCCAGTCTTGGGTTTTTAGTGGTTTCAAAATGTTGTTTTGCCATTTCTCTAATCATGAAGGACATTTTTAAGAAAAATAGTTTTAAAAAAGCATTTTTGAGTTTATTCAAATCATTGTTAATCAGGAGCAGATGAAAAAATGCAGTATGGAAATGGTTCTATCTAAATACAATTCATTTATTTTTCTGAGCTGGCATCAGATGTACAGCTGGATTGTTGTACTGGTAATGTTAGGCTGTAAGCTAGTGTAAGAGCATGTAAACAGTTATAGGTGATGGGAATAGGAGTGGGGTCTGCCTAAGTCTCGAGGGTCGGCCTTCAGCTAGTTTTCCAGAAATCCTGCCTTATCTGTTGCTGATTACCTTGATCAGGTGTGGTTAGCCAATAATTCCTTTTTTTTCTCATTTATTTCATTTATTTAATAATAAGGAGCTTTAATGGCAGGTTGGTTGGAAAACATGTAGGACACCTGGATTTGGGCACCTCTACTCTACATCAATGCCAACAACTCAGAGGTAAATTTCTAATGAACTACTGCTGTTCTTCAAAAACTATGTCCTAGAAAATGACACTGGGTTTTTGATTATGGCTAAAAATGGCATAATCATAATTAAAATACCACTGGGAATGCTTTGAATATAGATCAAAAGACGATCGCAGTGGGTCTTTAATTACAAAACAGAGAAGAATTTAATTTTTTGCTTGATTAGAAATTAACCCTAGACTAAATTGTATGTTTACGATACTCATGCCTACAATTTTACATTTTCTTGTCTCGGTCATGGAGATTCTTTGAACCAATCCTGCTTACTCATCCATTTCTTGAAAGTGCTTCTCACTCTAAACTTGTTCTTCCCTTGCTTTTAGATGGATGTAATGATGTGGAAGGACTGTTGCTCTCTCCGTTTATTCTGAGTCAGTCATATCTGCGATGGGGAGACGAGTGGCTGACCTGACCACTCCAGTTTCAGTTTTGTGCTTCCCCGCTCTGGTTGGGGTCCGCGGCTGGAAAACAACAGGAGACAAAAATCTGCTGCAGTCCTGGGGGCTTCAATGCAGCGTTGGAGTTCAGACATCTCCGGGGATAAGGAAACCACTTACCAGTATACCTGAAATCCTCTCAGACAACATTAGTCAAACATCCAACGTCACCAGGGAAACTAAAAGTGCCAAAGAGAAAAATTCTATCTTAAAACAAATAGCTGTGGAATCCAAGATTAAAAAAGAAGTGACTTTCAGAGCAGCCAGAGGTAAGGATGTGACACTCTGTCATGGCAACAGTGGTCAGACTTACTGCTATGCCAGAGCAGTTAGGAGCAATCCCACCATCGCAGGGACTGTGACCAGAGACGGGCCTAAAGTCAAATCGGCTGTTCGGTATATCAACGGCAGTGTGGTTGATTCAGAGGCAATTGGTGGAATTAGTGAAGAACACTATGATATAGAGTCAGTACAGAGGGAAAACCTTTGTGGAAAAGGCGTGCAGCATCATTATGCAGATCATTCTGGGAAGTCGCTGGTATTATCTACTGGACGACCTTTTGCTCTGCCACCAAAAATGTTCAATGACTGTGTAGGGAGGCAGTCTGAAACTCCCAGAGTTGCCATTCATGGGGTGAGCAGCCCTACTTCTGATGCACACCCTCCAGAGAAACCAGTTAAGTGTCCCCTCAGCTCATTCTCTGCCACTGCACTTTTCCCGGACCATCAAATAGAAAAAAAAATCAACAAAAACCCACAATTTTCAATGAAAACCAGCAAAATGACACAGGCTACAGTTAATCAGGAGCTAAAGCTCAGTAAAACTCTTCATCCTGCATGCCCTGTGCATTCTAAAGGCAATCTAGCAAACGTTACACATGCTTCAGGTTTTCCAACATCCATTCAACCTGCAACTGTCCTGCAATCGAGAGCCACCACGGTCACAAAAGCTACAATAGAAAGTAGACAGAATGATACCAGCATTAAACATTCTGCTAAACCACCACAGGGTCATGAGAATCCTCTCCAATTGAGTATCGCCTTGACCCCTCAGGTACCTAAACCAAATGACCCCCATACTTCCGTTGAGCTTCTTAAAACAACACACTGTAGCTCTAGTCAAGACCCTCAAAATATTAGGACTTGTGAGAAGGTCTTTGGAAAAGAACAAACCTCACATATGGCACCAACGCTCAAAGCTACAAATGTACCTAAGAGCCAACAAGTGGCCTTGAAATCACAGTCAACTAATACGATAGGCCACATTTCCCAATTTGATCCACTTGAACATCGATTACTCAAAAGTGCACGACTTCATTCTACTCCTCTACCAGATAAACCTCCCTCCATCCCCTCAGATGAAGTGTTTTTTGCTGACACTGCACAAAAGTCATGTGATTTACTTTGTTTGGCTCAGCCACCAAAAACAACGGCAAAACATTTGGATCAAGTTGTGTTTATGAGTACTAACCACAAGACTTTGAACTTACATAACTTAACTCAGGCTGCTTCCTCAAACTCTGAATCAGCAGTTCATGTTTCTGCATGCTCTCCAACCCCATCAAATACAATTTTTTATTCTAATTCACCTGAAAATTCAGCTCTCACCTCAGTTATCACATACAAGGATTCATCATGCAAAAATACACTAAGTGGAACCATCACCGTTAATCTGACAGAAAAGACACCCTGTTCTGCTTCACGAGCGTCTCGACTCTCTAAAGAACCAAACATCTCCTGGTTGACGGGTGAGGCAAAAATATTCAGCCTCAATGAAGCCTCTGACACCAACAAAAGTTATTGCACGCAAGATGCAGACATCAAAACTCAGGACTGTAATGAAGCTGGTGTTATCCCTGATGAAGAAAGCGACTCAAAAACACCTCCCTCCCGATTATCTGAGCCACACGTTGTGTCAGAAGATCACAACATAGGCAGTGATGCAAGCAGCCACAGCAAGAAGACATTAATTACTCCCAACGTCAAACTGTATTCTACTAAAAACAAATTATGTGGTAATCTAATCAATAACTTAGAGGCACATGAGCCAGAAGAGCATCAACATTCAAGGCATCCACAGGTCACTCACCCTCAGACTTTCATTTCCCTAATCGAGCCAAGCACCTCCTGTCTGCAGGGTTGTCTGAACACAAAACAACAAAGGCTTGAACATTATCAAGGATGCACAGACACAAATCACAAAGGACAGTGTGCAACAAGCTTGGCGGTAACAACAGCCCCGCAAACGGAATCAAATAGACAACAGTTTGCCCTGGGTGTTTCAGCCTGGCATGCAAGTACTGAGACTCCGTCCAGTCCAGATAGACAGACCCTTCCCAATTACTCACCGCCTGCAGTCAAAGCTCAGATTAACTGTGAACCTGTTGTCTCACTGAGAAACACAGAGATGCAAACCAGCAGCACAGGAAATGAGCAATCTTCAGCCTACAAAAGCTCAGATTCAGATGTTCCAATAATGACACAAGCACACAAAAGTCTGGACTGCTCTGTTACTGCGACTGTCATTGGTGAAGGAGGTCACTCAACAGTCAGATCAATTGTGGGCTTAAAAACCAGTTCCGAAGTCCAGTCTAGTTCGACGAAGGCCCCCAGGAAGGAAAATCCAGTTAATTTACCCACTCAACCAGACACTAATGTGGCCCACGCCCATCCAGCTAAGGCAGACCAGTTACTGCCACCTTCCCCACAGAGATGCAAATCTGCAAACCTGCAGCAGAAACTTGAGGCTGTGGAGGCCAGCTTGGAGGCCAATAAAGACCGGATCAGCATCCTGCTAAATATCATCCATGACCTGGAGATGTGTCGTACCTCGTCCAGCTGGTGAGTGTGGTAAAGTTTTACTGACTTTAAGTAAAAGAAAATCTGAGGCGAAAAGTAAAACAGTTTCACAGTGAACTGTGGATGGGAGACCCGAGTTAAAGTAAACAATATAAAACCCACAGTTAGAGACACATTGGTTTAAAAAAAAAGTGTATTTCTGTCTGTCTGGGAAAGGATAAACAATGTGCTTTATAGAGTTTTATTCCCATATTAGATGTTTCTTAGTGTCATGAATGGTTTAAGTTAACAAACCACCTATCATCGTTTATTTATATTTATTTAGATAATTGTGGCCCGCAGCAGTCCTAGACTGTAAGGACTGTTATTGTCAGCGATTTCTTTTTCTTACTCCACCTTTGACCAAATATTTGGTCCCTGCCACATACTCAAAAATTCACCAAAATTTGCAGGCACCTAGTAAAAAAACGTTTTTGAAATAGTCAATTAAGACCCCTACCCCAAAATAAAACAAATGATAACATAGCAGCAAGAGAAACCATGAAAAATGAAATGGGCGAAAATCCCTCATGGGGCTGAAAAATAACTTTTTTTTATCAAATTCCACTAAAAAAAACAAAACACCAAATATTATTGGATGGGCACAGGACCTACGACTTGGCAGCCATTCTGTGGTAAAATGGGAAATTTGGTGATTTTCCCATTTTCACAAAATATGATAAAAGAAAACTTTTGCTCGAATAATCAACACCAAATATCATACACAGGCCATGAGGTTAAGTGTGCAACCACAACCAAAGTTTTGTTGACCTTTGACCTCAGGGAGAGGCTACCATCTAGAATTATCCCAAAAAAAATAACACCTCCAGTACCTTCTACAAATTCAGTATCCTCCTAGGGATTTCAGTCTATTGCCTCCTAACTCCTTGAGCATCATTGGGAAGCTAAAAAAAAGTTTTGAAGTTTGTTGATTTTGAACGGTATTTGCGTTCAAATGTGGCCTTTCCCTTACGCTCACACATTTTTTACTGTAATATTGTGAAAGTGTTATATATAAAATGTTGGATTAAGCTAAATAAAACAATATGACAAATGATACGAATGTATTAGGAATGTGGGCGGGGCTAACAGAAAACCTTAGTTTTCAAGGAAATCCAAAAATGTACTTTTGCCAATTCTTCTAAAAATTACATAGACCTGTTCGTCACCTCCAGGTGACCACAATATAAACTGGTTGCTATGAAGTTAAAACTATACCATTTTAATTTTTTTCATGAATTTGTCACATGCAGCTCTGATTGGAGTGGCAGGGAAAGGGTGCTTTGTAAAGACTAAAAATCTTCTGGTCAATGAAAAACCCCTTTTTTACCTCCACACTTGACTATCATGGAACAGTATTTTGCTGGCAAAACTTTGTCAAATTCTGCTTTGTAGATTTTCAGCTTTTAACATCCAAAGTTTTTGTGAGGTTACAGGCTTTTCCTACAAAAGTGTTAAAGTTTGGTTATTTCAAAAAGAAAGAGACCAAAAAAATGATGAAAGAGACCAAACCAAATGTTGCTTAGTTCTCAGGGGATCCGAAACCAAATATGAAGACAAGAATTATTTATTCTTATTTGCAAATATCAGAAAGAAAACAACTGAAGCAAATGAAGAAATCAATCCTTTATAGACTGACAAACAATAAACCAAAAATTTTAATGCAAAAAAAATTGGAATCTCCAAGCCCCAAAGGGCTCCAATTAAAATATGAAAGTCAATGACAGTATAATTTCAAAAAGGCTTCAAAAGTCTGACACGAGAACTTCTCTTCTGCATACAAAAAAGACTGAAGCATGACTGAGTCTGGGATCACATGTATTAGTGACATGGAATAAAACCAAGACCAACATCTGAACAAGAACCCTGCATACTCATCAATAAATATAAAGAGAAAAACACTGTTGATTTTTAGACTGCTTATCTAGCCACATAGTAGTTTGTGACTAGCTGCACATTTTTGCAGTACATCCATATTCTTTTGGATATGGACCAATTTTAAAATAAAGTTTATCATTATTTGGCCTCATCAAAATCAGTTCAGAATCATCTGGACTTTTTTTTCTTGCCTTAGGGCTGTAAGACAATTTCAGTTTAAATTGTTTCTTTATGAGTATTATAATACTTCTTGATTAGCATTCCTGGAACAATTTAATGTTTAGGTTAAAGCAGCAGTTCTCATGTAACCATGCGTTTTTGGATTAACCTTTGTGCTATCCTAGGCACTTTAAAATTGGGAGTTGGGTCATCTAGACCCTACAAGACAGTGCTCTGAACCTTTTTTCTTCAAAGATTTTTTATCTTCACTGGTGTCCATGGATTACATGAAAACCTCTCCACCTTTATCCACCTTTGTCAAAGTAGGGATAACACGTCGATGTAAGGGTGGGGCCATAGGATGGCACAAGGGTTGTTCATGGGCAATATAGAGTATTACTGTCCTGCCTGAGTTCACTGACTGTCTACTCTAAAGCTTTGAACCCTCTGGGGTTGCTGGTTGCTCAGGCAACCAATTACAACCAATTACAATAGGATGCAAGTAGTAGTTTCCCTAGTTGAAATGGGAGAATTTTCAGGAGTAGTGCCTGTCCCTCTGTCTCAGCCATTTTTAAAGTGTAAAATGTGAAAACACTTGAATGGGTGGGTATAATGATGCTCAATTAACACATGTAAACATGTTAATCAGAATGCTGCGTTTTTTAGAATTATACTTGGAGACAAAAATTCTGCTGCTACTGCTGATGGAAAGAGTCATATTAAAAATTAACTCTAGCATCCCTTCTAATGCCAAGTGTTTTTATAAATGAGGTGTTTAGCTGTAAATTAGCATAACCAACAAGTTTATCTCCAAATATGGGTTTGTTCCAATGATGACCTTAGTTCCCGATCACCCATTGTCAGTCATGTCACGGTAGCCAAGGGGCTCAAACCCCCACTCCCTCACAAAATAAAGCTCAATTTGGTTTTTCATTTCCTTGAATTGATCCTTGACCCCATTGAGTTTTTTTAGGCTGATATTGGAATTATAGTTTATTAGTAAATGTTGTCAAAGATCTTAAACAAATGAGCAAATTTCAATCTGAATGGCTAATAAGTAAAAAAACACGCTTATGGCAAAAAAAAAAAGCCTCAAGACAGAGATCGACCTTCAGCGTACTTTAGGAGAGCTGAAAAGTCAAGGGGGCCAAATTCCTTCACATTTCTTATTCCTTGTCTTGAGTGCATCATACTTGTTCAATAAAGCTTTTAGTTTACTTCTGTCTGAGTTCAGCCTCCTGTTCAGTATTCTGCTCCTTATTAACAACAACATGAATTCTATTATGCATTAACAATGCAGCATAAGGTGAGGCAGGATGACTTCACCACTGAGACACAGATTGATACCAGTCCAAGATTTTTGGTAACTCGAGGCTGTTGCATTGAGAGGATAGAGGGGCACTTGAGAGATTTATTTAGACTCATAACAGAAATGGAGGCAGCCTCCTGGCAACATGTCTACATCATTCATTTTCATCTCCTGCTCTGTTCATATAGGCTGTGTCTGCCCCTGAGGCAACCTCTCCACATCCACTAATAAGCTAACAAAGTGTAACGCGAATGTTTGATAGACTGCAACTCCAGCAGTCATCGGCAGCAGGATAACAGGGGCAGGTGGAAAGGACGTTCAACTTCTTCTTATTTGCTTTTGTTTCATCTATAGTTGGCGATGCTGTGAAAGCGGACAGGACCTCAAAAAGTGCTCTACGTGTCAGAAAACTGCTTGCATCATGTACAGGTGAGGTCATTATCAGAAAGCCAATAAAGGTTGGACTGATAAACACGCTTTTATAGAACCAAAGCCTGAGTGGAGGGGGGATGGTGGTGGTCTGTGTGTGTGTGTGTTCGGGGGGGGGCAGCAAAAAGCTTTGCACCCTCCACTTGTCCCCCAATTTTTGAGTCAATATTAAAAATGTTATTGGCAAAGATTGAGTAATCATCAGTACAAGCTTTTTTAAGCATTTCTAAAGTACCAAAAGCTACATTTTTGTGAAATTATTTCAGATCTTTCGCGAATTTCTACAATTTGTATTTAGTTTTTCCTTCCGCTTTACATTAGCAACAGCACCTCAGCTAAAGCAACTGCTGTTTTAACATTAATGACAATAACAAAACTGTTACATGAGAACTGCTGTATTTTTGACCATTTCATTTGTAATAGCCTACCACTGCTGTTCTCATTTGCCACCCTTCCAAAGTCTAGCTCCACCACTATTTACATTCCAAAAAGCAGGCACACTTCTTTTGGATTTGAACAAATGCATTTTATTTAAAAATATGGAACAAAATGTTTAATGGGCAAAACAGCGACAATTTATTCAGCCAGATCTCTGCCTGCCACTTTGTCTGAATGAAAATTGATGACTTGCTGCCTGAGCTTTTTACCTAATGAAAATAAGTTAACTGCTCCTTTTGTGTTTATGTGCTGTAAGAAGAATATATTTCATTCATTCATCTTCTTCCGTTCATCCCTTTCGGGGTCACAGGGCTGCCGGAGCCTATCCCGTTCACTTATGGACGAAGGCAGGGGGGCACTCTGGACAGGTCGCCAGTCTGTCGCAGGGTCACACACCCATTCACACTCACACTCACACCTATGGACAATTTAGAGTGACCAATTAACCTATGAAGCATGTTTTTGGACGGTGGGAGGAAGCCGGAGTTCCCGAGGAAAACCCACGCTTGCACGGGGAGAACATGCACACAAGTCAGAGAAAGTCCACACAGAAAGGTCCCCTGTTGTTCTGTTTCAGGTCCCCCCAGCCAAGACTTGAACTTGACTTCAGTTTTTTGCTTGACTCTAAAAAAGAAGAATATATTTCTGAGCAAGCAAAAAAAAAAAAAAAACTCTAAGTTTTTTATTTATTTATTTATTTATTTATTTATTTTTTGCTTGCTCAGAAATATATTCTTCTTTTTTGGAGTCAAGCAAAAAACCGAAGTCAAGTTAAAGTGAGTTAATTTACTTGAAGCATTTGCAGGACTTTGTCTCAATGAAAGTCTTCAAATTAAAAAAAAAATGTTTTCTTCCCCAGTTCAGTTTCCAAACGATTGGCATTTAACCAAAATGTTACATCTGATTACAGTAACTCAACAATAGCCGAATTAAAAAAAAAGTAAGACTTGACTTTGTCAAAACAAAGAGATGCAAACGCAGCTTTATAATTTAGACAAGATGTGAAAGGAGAACACAGAACTAATGCTCCTTTTAAAACTGAGCTTTTATTCCATTTTTGTGTTTTAAACTAAATTAATCAAAACAGAAGTTAGCATTCTGCTTGATCTGTTGCAGCTGTTCTTTTCAATTCAAGCTTGAGATTTCATAAATTTATAAAAGGATGCTGCCTAACAATGGGGCGTTCTTCATGTTTCTTGTTAGAGCTTTGTTGCATGCCTAATAAGGCTTTGCAACACTGCAGACAGAAGCTTCCTCTTCCCTTTGTTTTGATTTACACCCATTTGCTGAAATGTTGCATCAGATGGAAGCAACAGCAAATTACAAACCTTAAAAACCTGACCCAGAAATGTAGACAGTAGAGGCCAAAAACTGAAAAAGAAACTGTCTTGTGATGTTTTAAAATTAAAATAAACCTAAATGTTGCACAAAGACAACCAAGAAATTAGAGTTAAACATTTCAAAAATGTTCTCTAAAAGTGGCTGACTTTAAAAACCGCTATACGTCAAAAAGTTGCTTGAGAAGTAAAAGCCTCAGCATGTGTTCCTGCAGCGCGTAAAATGTATGAAAATGTTTGAGGCATGGCTGTTTTTTTTTTTTAAGAAAAAGGAAAGAGGAAAGCATAATCTGCTGGGAAGCGTGTTCCTGCCCAAACCCATCTGTCACTTCAGAATCTGACAGGTATAGAGCTTCCCACATGAGCGGAACTAAGCAAAGTCAACTCCAGCAGCAGTGGTTTCAGTCATTTCAGGCATTAAAAGCCATTCGCCTTCGAGGGAGAAATGACCTGGAAAAGCAGAGCTGACACATTTAAGCTTTCATTTGCATCTTTTGGGGAAGAAGGGCTCAATTTGATCACATGTATAATGTGTGTGTTTAGGGGAACTTGAGTAATTTGGGGCTGCATATCTGTCTTTTCCAGTGTGGAGTATGACTTCAGGCAGCAGGAGAGACGCTTCCTGGAGATTCTCAGCAACTCGGCAGCTGGCAACAAAGCCTCTTCTGTGCATCCGTCCCAGCATCCAAACTTTGGACTGCTCAGAAAAGCCTTCATTAAGAACTTAATGAAGACAAAGCTGAAAAGCAAAAAGCTTTGTAAGATGCTGCTCAAGTGGCTCCCGAGGAAAATTCAGCAAGTGTAGCTGACTCCTGTCCCCGGCAGATATGAACATCTGTTTACAAAAGTGAAGCTTTGGAAATTACTTTTTGTATTCATTTCTTAAAAAAATTAAATTTTATCGGTTCATCCTGACTAAAACTGATTAATTATCAGTTTAGCTGGAGAAAAGAAAAACGTTTGAAAATATAACATGACATAACTATATAAGGGTGTTTAAAATGTGTTTCTGTAAAAAAAAAAAAAAAAAAAAAGTGAAATCCTGGCTATGTATAATAACCTCTATAAAAATAAAGTAAAAATGTTACGTAAATTAAGTATTGAAATTATGAGAAAAAAAGTTTACAATTTTGAAGTTATAATTTCATAAGTTATAAATTAAAATGTACTAGAAAATATAAATAATGATGCAAGAAGCTGTTTACTAAGAAAAATAGCAACAAGTATGACAGACGTAGGACACATTACAAGGGGGCACTACAGCATTAGTTTCACAAATAAGGAAATAGTCTTTTAGTGAGCCAACATTGTACTACTGTAATTATAAACCTATTTTCACTCTGGTCTCTGCAGCAAGCGTTCAAGCGACCACTTCCAATGAAAAGTCTATGTAAATGTGTGTGTATGCGTGTTTTGAGCTTCTGCGTTCAAAACACTCCCGGTCACGCGAAGCCACACACATTTTTAAGACAATTTTTGGGCGCCACATACAAAATGTACAGGTATTGAACGCACGTTAAACCAGGTCGAACTTTGACCAATCAGGTACTTGGATTTGGTAGTGACAAATGGATGACATCCCCTTTGATTCACTGAAGTGCCAACCTTTTGAAAATTGATAATGGAAGAGAAATTAATAATTGCAGTTACCCCCAGCTGTGTGTGACACCAAGTCTTTCATATATCGGAATAGAGCTGTGACAGAAAAAAAAACTGATTTTTGCCACTTTAACATTTGGCACCAAGCTTCTTCCACC
Source organism: Oryzias sinensis (assembly GCA_037389245.1). NCBI lineage: Eukaryota > Metazoa > Chordata > Actinopteri > Beloniformes > Adrianichthyidae > Oryzias > Oryzias sinensis. Next base: position 13,445,655 of record CM074497.1, on the reverse strand, counting down.
TGTAGGTAAATGCGCTAGTACTGGGTAACAGTTGAGTGTGAACACCATGGACTAAATGCGCATTCAAGAATGTGTGTTTAGCATGTTCCTGAGCGCCGGGTGTGATTAGCGTTCGAGACATTTAAACGAAATTCGCAGAAAAGTGGATTTTTCAGAAGGAAATGTCACACATATTTGGGAGAAATCGTGTCTTTCATGGAGGAAGAAATGGTTAGCGTTGGCCGGCTGCAGGGAGATCACCGGTTATTTTAACGATCAATTCAGAGGGGTTTGTGGTTCACCTATAGATGTTTAGACTGGGGAAAAAGATTCTTGAACCACAAGAAGGGTTTCCGGCGGGCGCTCTATTGACGCCGTCAGCAGTATAGTTGCAGAGGTCCAATTGCACATAGATATCTATTATTAACTAAAGCATTAAGGCATAAATAGCTGCATTGCTGGATTTAGGGACACAATGTGGATGGAAGGCTTTCACCACCAACTTTACTCTCAAAAAAGCATGGCTTTTACCTTTTAAATCTTTATTCACATAAAATTACAACATTTCTTCTTGTAAAATTATGATTATTTATATATTTATGTTATGGTGCCAAATGACTGTTCATAATTTCAAATACTGTAAAAATCTGTACTTGCTGCAAAAAAGAAACACTGGTTGTGTTTCTCTGACAAAAAACAATGACAAATGTGCTGTAAAAAAAAAATCAACTTTTACATGTCACAACATTTTATTATACTATGCAATCATATTCCACTTCTAAATATATAGAATCCATTTTTGATCACTTCCTTTTAAAAAATGATCTTGGACACCACAGCACCTTGTTCTGGTGCCTGGAATTTTTGAGGAAAACGGACTTCATCTTCAACTTTGAAATTTTGTAATACATGCCAAAATGACTTGGATTAAGATTAAGAATTGCTTCCCTACCCGTGTGGCTTCTCCCTACCCCAACGTTTATTCCTCCAAGTTGAGAGTTGTTAAAAAAATAGTGTCTTCGAATTCGGACATTACTGACAGTTATCTGATGGTTGTCTACGTTAGCGCGTAGCTGCCAGCACTCGGAAAATACATAACAATATTGGTTTCATATCTTTAAAAAGTTATGAAAAAACAAAAAAAGTCATTACTCACTGTACATTTCAATGTAAACTTCTGTGCTTCAGAGCTTTCTCTTCAGGGTCACAAGTGTACTGCGGCTCACCCTACCAGTGGAGGGATACCAAGCGCTAAATCGTTACAGCTACCCATAAAAAAACAAGTACGGACACCTACAGCTTCAAATGCCGCTACAATTGGAGCGATAGGGAGGAGCCAGAGGGGGAAAGGATGAATTTACATTCGGGTTTTAAAGAGATCTAACGTACTAAAACATTTTTATACTCACATTTATTAACCCAGAAACCTATGTTAAGAGAGGCAGAGTAGTCCGTTTATTAGAAGCAGTTTACAAAAATGACTTTTTAGGTTATTGAGGAACAATACTTTAATGTGAACATTGTTAAATTAATAATAAAGAAAAATGATTTTGTATGCTGTCAGTTAAATGATTTATTAGTAAAATGGAATATAAAAAACTGCAATAGCAGAGAAAATATTGTAAAAAATTGAAATAAGTTTTTGAAAAATGCGGGATTGCTTATAATTTGATCTCAGTGGAATTCAGTAATTTATCTTATCTGAAGCAGTTTGGAAACATCAATCATGGATTGAACACTAGGTGAATTTTGCTTCCCAATGACGATAGAACCAGGAAACATCTAAAGTAGTAAGGTTTGAAACTCTGCTGTGCACCACATTTTTCGTGGCTTTGTACCAAATCCTTTGACTATTGTAACTTCCAGTTTGCATCATTATTTTTTAGGCTTTCTGTCAGCAGGCTTGCTTCTTGAGTGTGGTTTTGCTTTTTCCTGCTCCAATCCAAGTGACTTTTCAATTGTGCTTCCTGTTCCTCTTAAAATAAACATTTAGTACTCATTCTGCTTTGGTTTATGGACTCTTGTGTGCCAGTGTTCTTATCCATACTGCTCATTCCTAGCACACATTCAGTGGGTCTGAACCATAATGGAGCCTGTGAGCAAAGAAACAGAAGAAATCTCTGTTATGCCTTCGTCTTTTGAGCTTGTGGTCTCCAAATCCCCAAACAATCTGAACTTCATAAAAGGTTTCTTTGTAGTATGATGTGACAGAAGGCTGCCGTGAAGTAGGAATTCAAGACAAAATCTACAACTATGTGTCTATATGAACACATTTTACTTCTCAGTGTGGAGCAACATTATAAATAAGAAAAAAACACATAAAAGTTAAAAAAAAGAAAGAAAAAAATATATATATATTCATAGCTAAAAATAAATTCTGGCATTAACCCTTGTGCTATCCTAGGCACTTTGACTTTGGGAGTTGGGTAATCTAGACCCACCAGACAGTGTGCTGAACCTTTTTTCTTTAATGATTTGTGATCTTTACTGGTGCCCATGGATTACATGAAATCTTTCCACATTTATCCACCTTTGTCATGGTAGGGAGAACACGTCAATGGTCATCTTGACCCCATAGGATAGCACAAGGTTTAATCACAAAAAGACGAGGTTGTGATTTAAATAAATAGACAAATAACGTCCAAGAGGAAATATTGGCACAGAAAAATTCTGCAGCCATAACACAAGAGGCTCATAGCAATCCTGGAAGCATTTAGACTCCTGCAGCTATTATGAGAGCAGGAACATGAAATGACTGTTAGTTTATTTTATGGATGTCAACTTACAGTGCTCACTTGGCAATAATTTCATATTACTTTATCAGCTGTGCTAGATTTTATTGTACAAACAGCATTACTCGTGCAGCGTGCAGGGAAAACGCTTCCATCGTGACTCAAAGCAACTCAAGCAATAAGGTTTTATTAGTTTAAGAGGAAGCTTCTATTAGGGTAGGGCTTTTTTTCATGTTTGCTGAAAATTGAGAAGATTATAATTATGCCTAATGGGAATCTCCTTTGGCAATAAGCATGTTAGGTGAGTCAAACCTAATTTAAAACTTTTTTTTTTAAAGATTTAGCGTGACATCGTGTGTTTAAATGTCCAAATGAGGACCCCAGTGCATGTCAGAAAAAGGGGGTATGGGACACAGGGGCACGATTGATGAATGGATGCAGAGATGCTTAGACCTCTCTCTGCACAGGATCTTTTCTAGGGCGTCAAAGTGTTCCCAGGACAGCTTCCTCCCAGTGGGACATGCCCGGAATACCTCCCCAGGGAAGTCGTCTGTAGCATTCAAAATGGATGCCCAAGCCACCTGAACTATGTTCTTTTTCTAAGGTTTTACCGAGGCACTCTGCAAAGGAAACTCATTTCAGCGGCTTCTGTCTAGGGCTTTGCCACCTCGCTACCCACTGAATGCACTGTGCAGTTGTGGAGCTAAAATTCACAACAGAACTCCGGGTAGCCTGCCGTCCAATGTAGTAGTGGATCAGAAATCATCAATATGGCTCGACTGGATAACAAAAGGAAACTCATTATAGCTGCTTGTGTCTGGGGTCTTGTCCTTTCATTTGTCCCAAAGCTTGTGACCTTACGTAAGAACGAAAAAAATAACAAATCAACCGGTAAGTTTAGGGCTTTGCCTTTTGACTCAGTTCCTTTTTTATCCCAACAGAACATTACAATGATGACATGCTGAAGCTGCACCACCAACCTTAGCTGACTTGCGCACAAGACCCCAAGATGCTTAAACTCCTTCATTGGGGACAAGAGCTCCTCACCTACACAGAAAGAGAAAAAGATAACTCTTCTCTTCTTTCTGTGAAGGTGAGTAAAAAGAATTCTCTTACAGTGGAGAATCACTGTCTTGGAAGTTCTTGAACCAGTCCAAGAACATGCTCACAGATCTAATCTGATCACCTTTTGATCTAATTTAGAAGCGTTCCCAGCTGTCTTTTAATGATGATTATACCATTTTTAGACAAAATCCAAACATCTGTGATGTTTTTCTAGGACATAGTTTTTGCAGAGCAACAAAAATGGTGAGCAGTATTGGAGCTTTCCAGCCGTACAGTTTTGAGCCAGATTCTAGCTCAGACAAGGTAAACAAAGACGTAGATGGATCTATTTGTCTACAAGTAGCATCAAGTTGCATCAAAGGAAGCGGAGTAAAACTCTCGTGGCCCGCCCAGCGTATTTTCCATGGACGTGCAATTCTGGGTTAAATTTTCTTTAAAAAATGCCAGAAGAATGTGTTAAAAACACCAAAACACCTGATTTTTAGAGTGGGTCTAAGAGGTCATGTATAAAATACAAAAAGCCAGCAGCACACTATCATCTCCGAAAAGCAGAGATGAAACTCTAAAGTTTTCAAACTGGACTCAAGCCCCTGGCAGCCGTACCTTTGAATGCAAATAGAAATGTAACCTCTGTAGGCCGAAGCAAACTTTCACAAGTCTTTCTGGAGTTATTAACTAGCTAAAAAACCCTAACTTTATACTTTTTGGAAAAATTGGCAAGAATAAATGTACTATTAATTTTTCATGAAAAAATATGGTCAGTTCTTAGAATCCACAGAGCTCAGAATTGCATTGAAATTGCAAGGAACAAGGAAACAAAATATATGTAAAATAAAAAACGTTTGTGTCTGTTGGGAAAAACATTTAACTTAGAACTGAAATTAGGAAATTTGGCAATTTTTTTCTGTGAATACTGTCCTTTATTAATAAAAACAATTCTCCACAGTTACAGCGGCAATGGTCCTTATGCTTGAAAATGCAGCAAAAGTAAAGTTCACTGCGCGCTTGTTATGTAATAACTAAAAATATGACTGTGATTGTCCTTGAAATAAGAAAGATGCATACAGCTGCGAGTGGATAATTAACAAAAACTGCCAGAGGAGTAAGGATATGCCTGTTGCGGTTGATGGTTAAAAGCCAGTCAGGCTTGAAAGCACTGAATGTCTGTAGTTCCTATTCAAGTCACCTGATTCACCAGCTGAGAGGGGACTGTTTGTGCTTTGTTAATGCATACAATCAAAAAGAATGAGGTTTTTAGAGACAGGAAGGGATTTTTGTTTGTATCCAATGTTGCATACAGGCACCCATTTCAGAAATGGGTCAAATCTGAATAATCTGTTAAAAAAGCAACATATTTTTGTTTTAATCTACTACCGGAAATGTACAAAAACTAAGCATGTGCAGCTCTGCATTGTGTGTTTGATAGTAAAGAGCATAAATAAAGCTGTAATCTTGCTTCTTTTCTAATTTTAGAGAAAGAAAAGCTTTATTGTATCAGTATATGATGATATTATGTAGGCTGACAGTTTGTTGTCATGAATTTTCTCTCTAAATTTTTTTAAATGCACTAAATCTGTACTTTATGATTACCTGGACAGTACTTTGAAAAAAAAAAGTGACATTAAATGCCCCCCAAAAAATTGGTCAAATGCAAACTGTTTAGTTAAACTTGTTTCCAATTACCTGGACCAAATGACTAAATGAATTGTAATGCATGAGTGTAACTGAGAGCCCAGATTTCAACAAAAATGACTCTCAGTCTGCAGCTGTGTGCAGCCTTTAGCACTTCTACTTCATTATTCTGGCTCAGTGGTCCGTCAGGTTGGGGTCCAGTGGCTTTTAACAGTCGCTGCATTTAAAAAAAAAGCCATTGGCCCTGCCAGCTCCCAGGCTCAAATGAGCTGCACTGTGAACTGCAGTGTCACTTTATGGAATATAAAAAGAGAGATTAATGAAATATAACCTAGATGAAGGACGATGAACCTTCAGCAATCTAAAAGGTAAAAGGAGCAATAGAAATAATTAACCTCCAGGGAGCTATTGGTCTCCTTAAGGATCACACATTATGCATGGAGGAACTTTCACAGATATCAAGCAGATTTTTATTTTTCTGCTGTCAGTCAGAGAGACCCTCACACACATATTTTGAGTTTACTTTATACTACATCAACAGTGATACACAAAGCATAAAAACCTGTTACAAAGTTGCAGGTCAGTCATCCTCCCAGGAAATAAAACAAATATTAAACAGTAGAAAATTACAGAGGGGAATTTGTCAATTATTAATTCTGCAAGTTGTTCCAATTATAGTCCCACTCCAATCATCTTTTGATCTATTTTAAAAATGTTTGCAGTAGTCTTTTAACCATGAATATGCTGTGACTGGTCACAATGAGAAAAAAACCTCTAAGTTGTGGGTGGGTGTTGGCCCGGAGTAAAGCCTGCTCCCACTTCCTTTCATGCCTTAGTTTAACGTAAAAACACAATTTTCCTCAGAGTGGGAACCCAATCCTCTTCATCACACACAAACAGTATTCAGGAAAAATAAAAGTACAGTAAAATCCTACAAATTCTTCTTAGTCTTTTCATGGCAGCTATTTTAGAAAACTGAGGCCCATCTTGTAAAGCATCAACTAGCATTCTTTACAATTGTCTAATTCTGTGCTATAACTGAAAACATCTAGTAGAAAACCAATTGCTTCTTTTTTTTGTACAAAAAAGAATAGAAATTCTGTGATAAGTGATTAAAAAATCAACATTTGTTTGGGCAAAATCTTCTATGTCCTTCAATCTCCCAAATAACCAAAATATGTAGGTTGAGCATCAGAATAAACTGAACAGCATGACATCTATACCATGCAAAAAAAGAAGAAATATCTATATTCTGATATTATGAAAACTAATACAATTTGGGGGGGCCAGTTTAGCTCGTGCTGGTTTGTGGCGCCCTCCGTCCGTGAAACCAGGGTTTTATTCCGGGCTGCTCCCTATTCCCTTCTCTGCTGCTGTGCCGGTCCCAAGCCCGGTTGGATTGAGAGGGTTGCGTCATGAAGGGCATCCGGCGTAAAACATTGCCAAGTTAACCATGCCACTCATCCTCAAGGGAGGGTAGTTTCGCTGTGGCGACCCCTGATGTTATGAGCCAAAAGTGAAAGAACATGAAAACTAATAAAATTTAAAAATGTATGTTAATATTACTGTAGTGGTTATTCAAATCTTAATATATATTAATACATTTTTTTTATTTTTAAAAGAAAAAGTTTCTCTTCTTTCATAATGTGAATACTTTTTTTGCTTGTAATCACAGTAATTGTGTATATTCTATCAATTCAATCAATAAAATCTAACATCTGATGTAAAAAATCAAAGTTTCATATAAATGTAAAAACTATTCCTTTTTTCGAGCACAATCACCCTCCTAATTAATTTATGTCAGAAAAAACTGGAAAACTAAAGTTTCAGCTAGTTTCTCCTCATTTTCTGTGTTCAGGCGTCTTCCATGAAGAAACCTTCTGCTTTGGTGGAGCGTTCATACAAAGCTGCTCAAATTAACAAGCCATCAACAAAGAGAAAGCTTGTTAGTCTGTCTGCCACTTCAGGCTCATTCACATCTCATTAGTACAGCAGAGAGCAATGATGACTGACAGCAGAGCTAGAAGAGTTTTTAAAAGCCAGGAGATATTCATTATCACAGAATGCAAAGCATGAACAACATGTGGATAGGTCTTTGCAGGAGAAGCAGTGTGGGAGGCAAAGTCTTTAAATGGTATTAGTCGTGAAAAAGCTTTAACAAAAAACCACTCATGCCTTTTAAAGCTGGTCAGCTCATCAATGATGAAGCACAAACATGTCTTCAAATGTTTAAATTTGAAGCAACTAAGTTTTCTGGGAAAATTTTACCCACAACCTTTTTTTATTTATTAGACATGTTTGCCTAAAAGGTTAAATAATGTTCTTTATTCTGCCAAAGAAATCATCTCAATTATGAAGGCTTTCAGTCTGTTTGACTGGATTTCACAGCTTTACCTCAGCGCAGAATCTCACAAGGACACCAGGCTGCTTGAGTCACACCACAGTATTTTTCCTTGAATGGTCTGTTTTTCTTAAGCAGGAGGAAAAGCTTATCTGAACATAGGTGTGAACAAACAAACTCACTTGCAAAAAGGGTTTAGCCCTCTTTGCAAGGGTGAGAACTCTGAATAAAATGTCTTATTTGGAGAATGCTAGGACAGGGGCAGCTGCAGGTGTGTTACTCCATAATTTTTCTTGGTCAGATTTTAGTTCAGACAGTGCTGGACCCCAAATGAGCAGCTGTTAAATGCTTTGGTCGCAATTGCCCGTATGGGTGGGCAAATGGGTTCGGGACACGCAGGTGGTCTGTCAGAAATTTTAAAATCATAGCGAGCTCAGTGAACCCATAGATCAAAAATGTAAATTTTTCTTATGACCATGCTGTAGCGAACACTTAAACAGCACGCCAGGGTACTGTACTGTACCGTAATGATAAACAACCAGTAAACTTGCTGCTCTATGCTGCTTCATGTTCATAGTTCATATGCCCCTTCCCCTCCTATTATCACCCTCTTACCCCCCCCCTCTCTAACATCCCTCTCTCTTCTTCCCGTCTTTCCCTTTCCGTCCGGTCCAACACCAAAAAATTTCAAACATGATTGAAATTAATAAAGTTTGGCCTCAATTACAAAAGTGGTTTATTCAGACATACCTTTGGTTTGTCTGAAGATTAATAACCCCTGTTGTTAAAGTAAAATATGTCCAACACAAGAGGCCCTCAGTTCTCATCTGCCCACCCAGCTGTTGGACAGGACAAGTTAAAAAAAAAAAAAAAAAAAAAAAACATGCCAGGGTAAATAGGTGGTATCTATCTCTCCCTCTCTCTATCTCTCTCTCTCTCTCTTTATATATATATATATGTATATATATATATATATATATATATATATATATAGAGAGAGAGAGAGAGAGAGAGAGAGAGAGAGATTTATATACTGTATATATATTGTTTTCTTTTAATTATTAATTTATTATTCCATTATTAATATACATATTTTACATTTGATGTTTACTCAGTTCAGATTGTTTTTGATTTGCCAAATGTCCTTTGTTTTATTACACACTAAACTAACGAATACCTGTATAATTGTGAGACGATTCTATGTTTAAGATTACTAGGAAAAAGTATCTGTATTTGTATCAGTATCAGTGATAATAATTACTTGTATCAATACCCAATTTCCAGTATCGCCCACCCTCAGTGAATAAGGCACCTCATGCTTTCCAGTTATCAGTGCTCTGTAAAACCAAAACAAACTAAGATATTTATTTTCACACCAATAAACAAATTCTTGTACTGTAAAAAAGTGAGTAATGCCATCTTACGTACATCTCTTATAGACCAAAAGTTTGGACACACCTTCCCATTCATTTGAATGGGAAGGTGTGTCCAAACTTTTGCTCTGTACTTAATATATATCTCTTTGGTTTCCCATAGACTCCTGCTTTATGAAAGCCCTAAACACAACAAATCAGTAGATGCAAAAACATCTGGGTAATAATTTCATTTTTACTTTAAAACTGGGACATATGAAATTGAAGAAAATCCCAAGGATGAATTTGAGAGATTTATTGGTTGGTCACATTTATTTATTTAATCAAATATTTATTTATTTAATTATGAACAGTATAGGACTCGATAAATGTGTGCTTCTGTTCAAGTAAGTTTAGATGTTTGTATTAAAAAAAAAAAACTTATATACAAGATTCAGGTTAAATTAATTTTAATTGCAAACTATTTGTGTAGTTGCATTCAGATAGACGGTCTCAAAGGATCCATTTTAATTTCTCCTCATCAGTACCTACAAAAGTCCAGCAGGTGGATTAAAGAGCCATTTTCACTGAGAACAGATAGCTTTCACTCTTTATCAACCCTTTAGTTTTCCGGGGACCCAAATAGCTGCACATTTTTCAGTTTTTCATAGCATTTTACATTTGAATAGCATTTGTATTTGAGGTTAATTTCAGACTGAGAGCATGTTATGTTTAGTTTAAAGAGCAGCTTTTCCCTCTCCTCTCAGAGTTCTGCATTTCAGAGATGTGTTTCTGTCTGCCCCGATGTCCTAATGAGTTTTCTAAAGCCGAGCTTGCTGCTGTTTTTGCCTGAGCCTTTCTTATTCTCTAGCTGCCTCTTAACCCTTGTGCTATCCTAGGCACTTTAACATTGGGAGTTGGGTCATCTGGACCCCTCAAGACAAAATAGCATCTAAAAACAATTTAGATAATTGTGCACACATTCAGAATGTGACAGCAGCACAGATTAGTAACTACACCTCCTGGAAGGGAGGTCAAAGGAAACAGCTGCAGCGCAGATGATTCCAGCTTGATGACACAGTTTTCAGGTAATCCTTGTTACTCTTTAATCTCTTTTTTCAGCCAAATTCTTCAAACTTACATTAATTGTTAACTAGTTTTGTTGTAGGAGTATGTAGAAAGGAATACACTGACATCATGTGGTTGATTTTGCACAACAGCCCCTACTTGTACTGACATTTTTGAAGGGTTCCTAAAGCTGTCAGTACAGCAAATGAGTTGTTTTAGAAGTGTAAAACACAGCCATTACATGTTTAGGAAAAAAATATTATTTTTATAGATATAATTTATTTTCATAGTTTTGGAAAATGTCCAAATCCATTTGAAGCTGAAAGACAATTATTGATTAAAAGGTTTTTCTGTAATACTGTTTATGATCTGGAGTCTAATTCACCAATGTGGGAATACATTACAGACATTTTAAAATCGCTGCATTGGCTCTCTGTTCATATCAGGGTTGATATTAAGATTCTTTTAATGGTTAATAAATATTTTTAATGGTCTTGGACCTTCTTATTTAAGTGATCTAGTTTCAGCACTGGCCTTTTAGTTGGTCCCAAGGTGAGGACAAAATCATGTTGCGAGGCTTCGTTCTGCTACTATGGTGCTTGCCTCTGGAACAGCCTACCGGAGAACCTCATAAAGCTTGTACAGATTTTTAAGAAAAGGCTCAAGAACCCCCTTAGTTTTGCTTTTAGACGATTTTTAATGCTTAGTTATACATTACTCATATTTTTTTCTGAGTTTATTATTTATTTTTTGCATTTAATTCTATTTTTTCATTTATATTTTTACATATGTTTCTTTTTTATCATGCATTTAGCTCATAATATTTAAACTGCTGTTTTAAATTTTAACTTACTTGTGCTATTGTGGAGTTATTGTTGTTGTGTTTTTATGCTTTTACTGTCACGGTGCCTCGGTCGGTTACCTCCCCCCTCCTAACTCTGCTCATTGGAACCAGCTGCCTCACATCATCTCATCACCTGCTGTCCTTCATAAGGAGATCCATCCCAGCATTCAACGCCAGTCCGTTATACACTCTCCGGTGCTTACGTCTGGCTCAAAGTTAAGTTACGTCAATTCAAGTCTAAGCCTTGAACTTACCTCCTTTGTGCTCCTTCATGTCCTCTACACCACCGTTGCAGCTGGTATCCTGTTCTCTCCTCATCTCCTCCGCTCAGGCCACGAAGTCCTCTCCAAGATGTTCTCGCACGACGTATGTGGTTTCCACGCCACATACTCACCTCTGGTTCATGCTATTCTCCTGAACTCTGGGATTGTAAATCCATTAAACCTTTTCGATTGATATCCTAGCCTGAGTTTACTTCCGGGTTCCAGCATCTGGGTCTGCCTCGTCATCGCTGTTATGACATTTACTTATCTTTTGTCCTTTGAGGCGACCTTTAGTATCCAGAAAGGCGCCATATATATAAGATTTATTGTAATTATATTTTTATCCATCCACTGCAAAAACAGTTCCCTTAGATATAAGTCAAAATGGTTACTCCTATGACAGATTTTCTTTAAATAAAAAAATAATAATAAACACCTGCCAAGAAAAATAGACTTACCAAAAATTCAAGTCACTAAGACTTGTTTTCTCAAACTAAGATTATTTTGCTATTGGAAAACTTCCTTGAAATAAGGGTCTTTTTTTTTTACTTTTTTAAGATTGAGTTTTTAAAATGCAGCTATCTATCCATCTTCATTAGATCTGATTTTAAATGTTTCGTATTTTGTATGTCTTGGATGTTTTCACTGTCATCTTTTTTTTTTTCCTTTTCGTTTTGCTTATTCATATATTTTTTGTCACTTTTATTTGTGCAAGCAAGACAGATTAAGAACATTCTTGTTTACAACTGTTGTCTGGCGAAAGGCAAGACCTTTTGGGAAAAGAAGGAAATAGGTTATAAACAGAATATAATTAGAAGAAATGGAAAAAATAATAATCTTGTATCATATTTAATCCTCCCTTGCCTCTTTAATTGCATGTGTCACCATGCAATATTTAGCACATTTATAGTATAACATTATGTCACACTTTTGTTCAAAGGAAAGTTCTATTTTTTCTTGCTTCAATTATGCTTGTGAAATAACCTGATCTGCCCTCTCATTATACTAAACAGATGTGTCTGTTTCTGTTTTTGACCAAGCAGAGTTCATAGCAGTGGTGATGATTATGGCGATCATCATCATCGCTGTTTTTCGATGCCAGACTCTGTGTGTTCTCACTTAGTGCATTTTCATCTTATGTCACATGCTGAACCTCACAGTTATAACAGATAATAATACACAAACTAAATCAAACTTTCATATTTGAATCCTCAAAATCTGTAAGATGATTTTAATTATACTAATTAATAAAAGGGTTGTGTCTTGGCTTAAAGTAGCACAAGTGTGGCTTTTCTTATACATTTTTTCTTACAATTTCACACCTATGAGTTTTGAACAAAAAATATATTTTCAAAATGAGAAATTTAAATAAAATGTAGAATTTTGAAGTAAATAGAGACAGAATGAGCTGAAATACATTTCTTTTTATGCTACACTTTAAAAAAACAAAGATGGTGGTATCTGTGGGACTTAGAAGTGGATTAGCCCACAATGTGAAAGGAGAGGGAGGTAGGGGAGGAGACCAACGCAGAGGGAAGTAATGCAAAGTTTGCACTCACACAAAATCAAGGAACCAGAAAACCACTAGAGGATATTCTGACGCATCTTGCAAAGATTCAGGACAAAACATGAGGTGAGTCTGCAAACTCTGTTCCCTTACGTCTAGGATAATCAAACAAGTGGAAATGAATTTGGGTTTCTACATGATTATAGAATTCACATAAACCGTTCACTTTTAAAGGTGTGACTTCAACTTTGACTGAGATCAAGTGTTTCAATGCCGATATGCATTGTTGGAACAGACAGATGTGTTTCAGAGATTCAGTTATGCTTCATTTTCTTTAGTTACACATTCACAGCAGGCAGCCGGTGGCTTAAGCTGTGGTAATATATTGCCTGTGTTTTATGGTACATGTCAAGACAAACAGTTCCTCTGTATTTTACAGTTTGAATTGGTCATGGTTTATTTGAGAAATAAATAAAAATCCATAGTGATTGATTACATTTTGAATGTTTATTTTAGCTAATTTACTTTTTTTGAATTTACTGTGTTTCAAGATTCCTGGGAACTGGTTTAGCTCGTGCTGGTTTGCGGCGCCTTCCGCCCGTGAAACCAGGGTTCGACTCCGGGCTACTCCCTGTTCCCTTTTTCTACTTTTGTGCCGGTCCCAAGCCCAGTTGCTTTAAGAAGGTTGCGTTAGTAAGGGCATCTGGCGTAAAACATCGCCAAGTTTACCATGCGACTCGTTCGCTGTGGCGACCCCTAATGGTAAAAGCCGAAAGAGAAACAGCAACTTTGTTTCAAGATTCCTGATCAAGGTTAAAGATGAATTGAGATCAGGAAAGCTCCAAAAGTGAAACTTCTGATTAGCATTTATCCTTTTCTTGATCTTTCAAATTAGTTTAGATATAGATGTAATAGAACAGGAGACCTAAGATGATTCAAAACGTTTAAACCGTCTTTTTGTGACCTGGACACTTTTTCATAAGGCCAAAGTTACCAGGTTGCAAATGAAGAACTGTGTTGTTTTTCATACGTGTTTTCCCATTACGGGCATGCATTTCATAAACAAGTTTAAGTCCTTAATCTTTTCTTGCTATGTCTCAATTCTTAAACAGGATTTTTGCCTAGAAAGCAGATTAGGGATTTTTCTGTAGATTAGCACAGAGCGTGAAATATAAATATGTTAGCCTATGGCCCGTAAATATGATCCTATGTCACACATGACAGGATAGTGTTCAATTTTTATCTATTTTTATTGTCTTCCAAAGCCAGAAAGTCAGCAGAAGGATAAGCTATACTGGAAGACAAAAGTAGTTTCTTTCTTTTAAAGTTTAAATGAATGTACTTTGAATTGTTGGGTCAGTAAATGTTCATTCTTGTTGTGATAGAAGAGGCTGAGCAAACATACATATTATAAAATCTAGCAAAGTAGCCACAGATCTAACCAATTTGGAGTTTAAAATACTAAGGCAAATAAAAGAAAAATAACAAAAAAGTTGAATTTGAAACTTTGAAACTTACTAAAAAAACATAATTCTGCTGACAGATATAAGCATTTATCATTTGCTCTAAATCATCTTAATTTTTTACTGATTTGTAGCTGTTAATGACAGATGGATCTAATCTGATAATGATCTAATCTTAAAATATGATGATCACACCAAGTAAAAACTCTCTTTTTAGTACAAATATGATCTCAATTATGAAACAACATAAAGACATTCATAATCACATCTATCATTGTCATTAAATCTAACCACAAAGACAAAACTGGTATTGAAATCAGTTTGTCATTATGTGCATTCCTGTGTAGAAGCTGTTTTTTAATGTTTAATTGGGGTGTCAGAATTCAGGCCTCGAGGGTCGGTATCCAAACAACAACCAACCTGCCTTTGAAGCTCCTTATTGGCTAATCACACCTGATCCAGGTAATCAGCAGCAGACAGTTATGGATTATAGAAAACCATGAAGAGGCACCCTTCAAATAGAGGCTTGTGTGACAAGGCACCTAGTGGTTACTTGGTGAACTGATCTGGCTCCAGTTACTTTGGTTGTCAACCAGCCTGAGACAGAAAGTGGAGGTGTTGTCCACATTGACCATTTTCTACCTTTATGATAAAATCATAAAATACCCCCAAATTCATTTTGAACTTTTTGTGTTTTGTTGTATTTTATAATATCTGTTAGCACATTTTTGCAAACATGCACTTCACTAAAATGTCTGCAACAGGAGAATAGGTTACATCGAAAACCCACATTGTTTAAAATAAAATAAAAAATCTTTTCATTATATATAAACTTAAATTGATTTTTTTATTAGTCAGAACTATATTTGAACAAAGAGAATCAATATAAATTCAGCAAATCAGATTTATTTTCTAACAAAATGCTTATAACTCAGTATATTTTTATTAAACAGGTGAATCACTCTCTCTCGATTATTAGCATATTTGTTTGCAACTCAGTACTTATCTGTGCTGCCTATGTTAGACTGCTTTAGTCATTACTGCAATGTCTTCATGTTTGTAGATCATTGGGCTTCAAGAACATCAGCTGCTGACATCTGCAAAATTTATTACTTAAAACCAAACACACCATTATTAAGTTAAGTAGATATTAACAGTATTTTAGTTTAAACATATTCCTTAGTGTGTTTTTACTAAAACATCTAGTTCAAGGGATAACGTCTAACATTTGACATGTTGCTACATTGACTTGTGTCCATTTCATCAGTGCTGTCTAGAAAATATAAATGTTCTCATTTTCCACACAAAGGCTGAATCTGAATTGATTCCCTTTCTCCACTGCTTCTCCCTATTCTAACCATTTATCCCTTAATGCCAATAGATATGACGTCATCGGTAGTCTCAGTTTAGCTGCGATAGTGTGTTCCTTCCAGTGCTAAAATACATAACATCTATTTTATAACTTTAAACTTCTGTGCTTCAGACCACACGCAGCGAGGAAATGAGTTTCTACTCCGGGCCACAGCGCGACGTAAAATCATCCTACCAAGAGGGATAGCCAGCCCTAAGTTGTCCTCCTTAAAACGCACTTTCGGGCACCACTACAGTTTCAAACACCCCTATTTTTGGATCAAAAGGGAGGACCCATAGATGTAGAGAAGCAGTTTGGCCTAAATTGGAGTATCATTGCTGGATGATTAGACTAGATTAGATTTGATTTGGATCAATCCAAAAAAACAAAAAAATAGATATATCAAACTCAAATAATCAAATGCATTGATTAAAAGAAACAGAAAAAAATAATGTAAGAAGCGTATAACTGAAATAGAGAGTTTTGCAGTGATGCATACAATACAGACTTGGGTCGAATTATTACCAACTGAAGCAAACTTGAATAAGGAAATTGTTAAAAATGGAACAGAGCTGCTCCCACAGCATCAACAAATAGCAAATACATGGCCATCCTGTCATTGTCCTGTTTATAATCACTAAGAAATGCAAACACAGGAGCTAATAACTCTTTACCTTAGAATGTGTGTGAGAGTTTCAGACCTCTTATCATCTGTACACAATATATTTAACTAAATATTGGTTTTGCCAATGTGTCTGTGTTGATTAAAGGAAGTCAGTGTTGGTTCACTTCATGTCTTTTTTTCACCCATTGATTTTCACTGAACAACCACCAGTTTTTGTTTTACCTTAACAGTGTTTTTATAAAATGAGTTGATTCAGTTTTTCAGGCTTTTTTGAAGTTCAAACTAATCAAGCTAAACCTGTGTTAAAATTATGCATCACACTATAAAACATTTATGATATGATAATTCCGTAAAGTGGCTAATTTCTTTATCTGTATGGAAAGGACAAAGACACTTCTGGCTGTAGCGGACGGACATCATCACATGAAATTAGCTGTCCTGGAAAATTAGTTTAGTTGCTCATGAACAAACAAGCCATAAAAAACTGCTTTGTTTAGCGCAGGCCCCGGCTCTCTGACTTAAGGTTTTATAAAAGCACATCAAGGCAGATCAAAACTGGGATGCTTAGCGCTGGTTTTGAGGTTTCCTTTTTTTTATTTTCGGCTTAATTTTGGCTCAAAAAAGCTTGTAAAACATCACCTGAGAGAAGCTGTATTTTCAATACAGACCATTATAGTTCATTTAAATGTGTATGTTTATCCCTTTTTGACAAGTTCCAGTCGAGTCTCATGGTATAAAACGGCAAAATGGTAATTATTGTGACACGAGAACAGAAAGCAGAATTTGTTTTTGTTTTTCGGTTTGTTGGATCTGACTGTATTTCTTAAACTGCCACTCCAATCATTTTTGGATTTATTGTAAAAGCGTTCCCAGTGGCTTTTTTGCTTATGATTATGCCATTTTTAACCAAAATTTAAAAAAAGACTGACATTTTCTAAGACATAGATTCTGCAGAGCGGTAGTAGTCATAAATTTACCTCTGACTCGTGGCTGGAACTGTTGGTGTGGTGTCACAAGAACAGGCAGACATCTGGATCCAAATGCAGCAGGTTTATTAGCTCGATAAAGTCCATAAAGCAAAATCGGGGTGAGGCAGGAGGGGGTCAATAAGAAGCTTAAGAGCAAAAGAGAAGTAACAGTGACAGCGGTAATCAGAATCAGAAGTTCTAATGCAGAAGACCATTTTTGGAGTTAAATCGAAATGCTGAAAACTGAATTTCCCACTCTACCTGTGGAGTAAATATGATATATCAGGTGGTCCAGTTTTCCAATGTCAACTCAATTATCACATCATTCTTTGTTTGTGAGCATTAATACACTGTCAGTCAAGTCAGTCAAGATCAATCAATTCAGAATGAAACCCACAAATCCCTTCACATGAATTGCTATGCTTTTTAAGATGTAGATAGCTTTAGTTTCTCAGGAATATCAGGCAGAATCTGAATTCTTCCTTTATCCCACTGGTTTATGCCTTTCCTTCCAATTGTATTGGCAATTGGAGGGCAATGGTGTCCGAAATAGTTTTTTGAAGGGGAAATCCTCACAGGGACAGAAAGCCCTTGTTGTGTTTAGCAGCGTAGGAAAAATGCTTTTCTTCACGTGAATGTGCTTTGAAGTGGAAAAGTTTACATGTAAGTAATGACTTTTTGCATTAGCATGACTTTATAAAGTTATATAACTGATGTTGCACTGCAAATTTTGTCAATCTACCTAAGATTATTAATCTTAAAACTAGCTGTAAAAATATGCAATACCTTTCTTGATCAGTTTTTAAATCTAGAAATTAGTCATTTTACATGCAAAACAAGGCCTGGTTTAAGCAGGTTAAGGTCTTAATTTAATTTAAGGTCTTAATTTAAGTTTATTTTAGACGTTACCACATATTATCTGAAAATGTATTTGAATACTGATGTTCAATAGCTCATACAATATTAATAGGATAAACAAAAGATAAGTATTTTTTGTTTTTTACTGCAATATCATCATCAACATTATATCTGATCAAACACTGATTTTGAAATGATATGATAATCAAGCATGTTTTCAGCATTTATAAACATAAGCAAGATTAGGTATAGCTATTTCATAAGCAAGAAGGTCTCTGTTAAAACAGTGTTTCATAAACCTGGCTTCAATACAATGTTGTCTGTCTTGTCAACAATACATTATTTACCACAAAATCTTTTTTGTAAGTCCAAAAGTTATAATTGTTTTATTTGCAGAAATGATATTTAGAGACCTTTCACAGAAATATTTGTAAAGATTGAGAACAAGCCACTTCACTCTAACAGCATGGTGATCTGATTAAAATTAAAATTAAACAGTACTTTGCAATCCACAGATGACGCAATCATAATTCTACCGCGCTTGGTTTGGGCAATACCTACTCAAGATTTTGTCCAAAGACCTATTTTGAATCGATCAATCAAACAATGATTATCTTGCTTAATCAAATAAGTTATTTGTTATAT
This sequence comes from Oryzias sinensis, assembly GCA_037389245.1. Taxonomy (NCBI): domain Eukaryota; kingdom Metazoa; phylum Chordata; class Actinopteri; order Beloniformes; family Adrianichthyidae; genus Oryzias; species Oryzias sinensis. Next base: position 13,426,962 of record CM074497.1, on the reverse strand, counting down.
CAACCAAGGTTTACGTAGAATAGTTGATCTTTTAAAATATGTATTTTTCATGTATTTTCGTAATTTTCTTTCAATGGAACATTCCGGTTCTGAGTTCTGAGTGCTGGCAGCTACGTGCTAACATAGATGACCGGCTAATATTGAGGACATTATATTTTTCAATAACTCTCTTATTCCTATTCTGCCTTCAATCTTTAAAATATCACAATGATGTGAAGTTGTGTTGTACTCATGTGAACTGTTTTCATACCAGATTGTGGTTTTAGTTGAGCTATGTAACTAAAGACTACTTGACCTTGCTTTGGGATGACAATAACCAGGAGACTCATAACTTGGTACCAACTACAACATTTAATATTAAAAACAGCTATTTAAAGCCCATGGGGTGACTATGGTGCAGAGGTAGAGCGGTTGACCTGTGATCAGAGGATTGCAGATTCTGTTCCCACCTGCCAACATTTTGAGTCAACACATGTAAAGACTTAGAAGTTTAAAAAAAAAAAAACAAATGCTGTTTGACCTATCTGTGGTGTTGGAAAGAAATTTTCCCCTTGCAAAGAAAATAAAAAAAAAAAAAACAAATAAAGGGGATACACATTTTATTGGGTTAAAAAAGAAGCAACAGTTTCTTTGATAGGTAAATGTTGCCAGATTATTTGATGCCTATTGATGCATTTTTCTACTAATAGGAAAACATTTTCCTGACATTTTCATGATTTTTGTTTTTTCGTTCACACATTTGGCCAGAAAGCTAATCTGATCATTGCATAGAATTTTAAAAATGTCCACATTAATTAAACACATTACAACTAAAGTATAGATCGTTGAGAGCTTTTGTATTTTGAATGATAAAATCCATTGGTGGAAACCAATTTCTGAGCCAAATTTGTTATAAATCAGGTTTTCACAGGCCCCTATGCAGAGCAAAAACCTGGTTTCCACACCTAAACTATCTTGCATTCGTTATGCAGTGTTTTTTTATTAGAAAAACTTAACATCGGTTAATGGATTATTTCCAAAACCAAGGTGATTGTGTAAAGCAGATTGTAACCAGGTTACTTCAGTGTCTCATACCTACTGTTTCTGTTAAGTAAATGGTGCATTTGATGAAACTAAGTAAAACTGTGATTTATTGATTGCCTCAACTCACAGGTTTTGCTCATAAAACCAATTAATTTTTAAGACCCAACTGTTATCTGTTCTTTTTAAATGCAGTTTTGGTATTTAACCAGATGTTACATAGATTAACTAACTACATACTTCAATAATGACGTGATTTATTTGAAGTGGTTAGTGTGTTTGTTAATTATTCATGTTGTTATTTTACCAGGTAGCCAAGTGATTCAGAAGCAGATGCTGTGGCACAATGGGAAAACACACGGCAGGGAAATCCTTTCCGCTTGATTAAGTTCCAAGATCATGCAATGGCAAAGTGACATGGAAGCAGTGGAGAATATTCGGAAAAGTGAATGAACGACTCAAAACCTTTCCAACTGAAAAACCAGCTAAAATCAACAACAACAAAAACCAAGGAGGCAGCCATGGTGGTCACGGCTCTTCGTTGGCTGGTCCTTGTGTCCGTCATTATCATCACCATTGGCGGCAATGTGCTGGTGTGCTTGGCAGTGGGGCTGTGCAGACGACTTTGGAGATTATCGAACTGCTTTGTGGTGTCGCTGGCGGTGGCAGATCTCCTTCTTGGGCTGCTTGTGCTGCCCCTTTCAGCTGTAGTGGAGCTCCGCAATGGCAACTGGCCCTTTGGAGGAGCTTTGTGTAACATCTACATCGCCCTCGATGTCATGTTTTGTACCTCCTCTATCCTGACTCTCCTGGCAATCAGTGTGAACAGATACCTTGCTATCGCATCTCCTCTCAACCACTCGCGGATTGTTACCCCTCGAAGAGTGGCTTTGGCTATCATTTCCATTTGGGCTTTATCCCTTGCAGTGTCCTTTTTGCCCATCCACATGGGCTGGAATACAGCAGACTACAGGGTGCAGAACTTGGACTGGCTCATGGGTGATGAAGACCAGGAGGGGCACTACTGCCAGTTTGAATGGAACAATAACTATATTCTTATTTACGTCTTTGCCTCGTTTTACCTGCCACTGGTGCTCATGTGTGGAATGTATCTGTGCATTTTCAAGGTGGCGCGAGAACAGGTCAGTGAGTTTTCTGTTATATGAGGTCACTGCTTAAGGTTTAGGTTACTATTGGGAAATGCAATGCAACATTATTTCAAATTAATAATCTGCATTTCAAAGAAAGCTAAACTACATTTGCTGCTAAAGTTTGTAGACCTGTCTTCCAATACTTTGCAATTTCTGTGTCAAAAAAGACTAAAGATGGTGCACTTGTATCTTATTTATATCTTAACATAATCTCACAATAAAAATCATGTATAGCCTATTACTTTGTATGTTTACCTAAGATATTTTTGCGCACTATAAGGCACACATAAAAACCTTTTTTTTTAAGATAGTGTGCCTCTGAGAGTTACATGGCATTCTGTCAAAATGTCTGGTTGTGTATTATTGTCAATACACTAACGCGGGTAACATGTAGCGTTATCAGTGGCTTTTTTCAGTATTGAGAGTTAGCGTAGTCACAGTGACGTTTGTTTGAATGGCATCAGTTTGTTTTTTTAGGTGTAGCAAACAAGATTGGAAATATTGTGAATGTGCTAATGTGGCTAACGCTTCTAACATGTAGCTTACTACATAATAGACCATTCATTGGTGGTGCGCCTTATAATCCCATACACCTTACGATGCAGTAAATACATTACTATTATTAAAAAATATAAACTATCAAATAAATACAAGGAAACATGCCTTTCTGCAGCTTTTTGACCTTTTTGTATATTTTTCCCAGCCTCTGATGAACAGATCATGAAATCTAAAATGTTGTTGATTTGCTGCTAAGAGGAATTCTCATGTGTCAAGAAAATGCCAAGAGGAAGTAACAAAATTACAAACTGTAGCAAATCGCTGGTCTAAAAAGACAGGATCTGAAAAATTTTCAAACTATTTAAAGCTCTGTGTTCTCCTTTAAATTTTAATTGTACATTTATTTCATCTGTTGTTCATCTATTGTATATTGTTTCCAGAACTGGAAAGTCCAGTATTGGCAAAAACAAACATCTAAAGAAGCAACATTTACAAAAGTCAAAGTCCAGAACTCCGTTAGAATCTGTGCATAATTGACTTTCTAGAAACTGTGTTGAAATGAAGCAATGCTTTAAGTAAAACTAGGGCAATGATCCTCAACAAAAATGAAGGATAATGTTGCTGTCAAAGGTGGGTCCTTCAACTGGGGCAGATACTTCCAACTGTTTACGTATATCTTTCTTGACATTTTGTTTTAATGAATAAAGGCGTAAAGAGTTAAAGATGAAAATGAGAATATACTGTACAAACCTTTGCACATGACAGTAAATCTGGCTGCTATGTTTATCTGTACTGGTCTGATCTATGCGGCAATTCAATTACAGTGAATAACCTCTTCTTCCTCGTCTTTCTGTCTCTCGCTGACTTTTAGGTGAGACGTATCCGTGCCACCACGCCATCATTTGCACGGTTAGCGAAAGCAACCATCGTCCGAGAGCACAAAGCCACAGTGACCCTGGCTGCTGTCCTGGGGGCATTTGTGATCTGCTGGTTTCCGTACTTTACATTTTTTACCTGCGTGGGCTTGATGGAAAAGACGAACCCTCCCAACATAATTCATTCCATTGTCCTGTGGTTGGGCTATTTTAACTCAACCCTTAATCCGATTTTGTATCCAGCGTTCAACAGGGATTTCCGTCGGGCCTATGCTCAGCTGCTGTTCTGCAGAGGTCCATGGCACAGAAAACAGAGCTTCAGTAACATTTCTACGCACAAACTACTGTCCTTCATTAATGAAATACGAGGACCCCGAACCCCTGACAAGCCAACAGACTCTGCTAACATTGAACCCAAGGAGAAAACCCTCCCTGTATGTCAGGGGACATAAAGGCAAGAGGATCTGACAAACTATATAATGCAGCTATATAACATATGTTTGTACAGGACTCGTTCAATTCAGAAAGAAAGGCAAAAAAACATGGTTTTAACATAGAGATTTTTCATAAAAATAAAACATCATATCTTAAAATCCAAAATGCAATCCTGTTAGTAAAAGAAAATGTGTTTTTTGTTTCTCATTGCCTTCTATTCTTTATCTAGTCCAGGTAGCTGAACAAATATATCATAAATAATGAAAGGGGAATGATTAATGACCTAACCTCCAAGATGCATAGATAAAAAGGTAGTTAAAAGTTTGCAAACTGTTTATCTTCTCTCCCTTCAAGCCTGGAAATGACAGTAAATGAGTTACCAGGAAACTGATTTTCCATGCAAAATGTCTGTATGTTTGACTTGACCTGTGCAGAATGACCGGGAGAACTTCCGAACATTGAAGCACACTAACTGAAGAAAACATCTTTTATTTTCTTAAAAAAAAAGGAAATATATAAGATGTAAAATAGAATAAATTGTCGTTAATTACCATAGTAATAACCCTACATGCTACGAACCAAGACTTATGGATCTCAATTACAAACTGCCATTTAATGGAAGCCTATCTAGCTTTTTTTTTTAGATTTTGAAAAGAACATTGACATTAAAATGATTTGTAATTCTTTGTTTGTCTATTAGCCTCCAAAATAAAGATCTAAGCATTCAGTGATTCATTTCCTTGGGATATGCTTAATTTGATCATCACTATCATTTGAAGTCCGTGAACTATTCCTTCTGACGAAACACGTAGATAACATGTTTGTAGAAGTATTTATTTTCTTTCTTCAGTTTTAAAAGTCTCTCTGCCTCAATGGAGATAACTGGAGATCACTGCCAGTTCCTGAGTTTAGCTGCATAATCCTCCATTTAGAAAATTATGCTAAACAATATTAAAGAATAGCTGTACAACTGCACTTGATTTGCTACCACGAATTCTATTATTCTTTTTCCATGTTGTCCTTTTCTCTAGGATCACTAGCGCCCTCTGCCATGAGGCACAAATACTGCGTGCCTCACCTAGTGTATTTCTAATGCGTAATTTTAGTGGAAAAAAAAGACTGGGTCACAAATAGGCACTGTATTCAGACAGTTGGTGGGAAATGGAAACATGAATTGATTAAAGATAAAGTGTCTTTTATGATGATAGAAAGACCGAAACAGTAAAGCGCATGCATCAGCTGCTGCTCAGTCAGTGTGTGGGGCATCGTCTGGGTGCAGGGAAGGCCCGTTTCTATTTTATCAAAGAAATGTTGAAAACCCACACAGAAAGAAGAAATCCTATTACAGATAGTTAAGATTTGATTTGTATTTAAAATGACAATTTTTTTAGCTTTGAAAAAAAAAACTTGAAGATGTGAAGACCATGTAGCTTAGTCTCCAAGTCATGACATTCATTTTTAGCCACAACAAACTAAAGGTTAATTTAGTACATATATTATACATATATTAGTGAATTATTACTGAACTTATATAATGGGCGCATTTCTTATGTAATATCAGCTGAGGATAGGAACTCGCCATTAATTCTGTGTAGTGTGCGTCATTCTGTGCTTCTGTACACCAAAGGTGCTAATACAATATTGTTGATGTAAAGCTGAATGTAAAGAGCAGCTTCCTCTTCTCTCTGTGATTATCTCCATTTATTTGTACACTCTCTGTGCCATAAAAATGAGTGAAATGACACCTGCTGCAGAAACACGAATGGTTTTATCTGTCTGTCAACAAATGCATTATGAGGTTTAAACCTGCCTCTGACTTCAAAGTCATTTTAACTCATGAAACAAAGATAATAAGCTAAGGTCCATAAGATTCAAAACCTGAATTTAAAACCAGACATTTAAGATTAGCTAATGCCACAATAAAGCCGTATTTATGATTTTCGTTTTTCAAAAACAGCAAATAATTAATGAAAGAAACCATAGATCATTTTTTAAAATTTGAATTAGTATTTAATTACATTATTTTTTACTTTTACAACAGTTTCAAGTGCACTTTTTAGATGTACTGTAATTGTAGAAGCTCACTGGTAAAAGATGGGATTCTTGCAAACGGATAAACAGAAAATCCACTAGCAGTATATTCCCTATGAAGTGATACCTAGAAATAATATTTTAATGTATATTATTGTGCAGAAAATAAACCTTTGTTGCTAGTTTGGATTAAAGGGATTTATCCGCTCACACAAAAAACACAAAAATTCTGCTACAATAAGGTAAAAGTGCTGACATTTCAGACACAGGAAAAACATTTACCAAAGCAGATTATCCGGTTGCTTATCAAAGTACTGGAAGATTTTTAACCACCCTACTAGCATCACTTTCCCACCAGATGGCAGTAAAACCAAATGTAATTTCTTTTTATTTAATTAAATGAAATACAAATATGTTTGAATACCTTTTTCTTGTATGAATGTTACACTAAATGTGATTTTAACGAACTGTTTCATTCTTAGGGGTCTGCTTGAAAAAGATGGGAACACAACTCGTGATTGCTTGGAGGCCACTCAAGTCGTTAAACTCACAGCCTCAGAAATGTACATCAGGCAAAAAAGAAACAGCTTAGAGAATAGGAGCTTTAAAGCCTCTCATTTCTTTAATTAAGATGTGGTGTGAGGTATTCCAGTCTACAGGGACTCCCTCATTTTAATAATCTTGATGGGGGGGGAAGCAAAATTTGGGGGATTGTTCAAATCTATTTTGTTTTATTTTGCCATTATCAATACCAAGCTCTTATTAGTTGCAAGTTATCTATTTATTGGCAAGAGAATGTGAAAGCACTTAAAGTCCTCATACATTATGCAAGTGAGTGGGATGTAAGGTGGGTGGCGAGGAGCAAAATCTAAAATAAGATTCCTTTTCTCTTTTCTCCCTGGCTGTGTAAGCCAGTATTGTAGGGTCTTAAAGATTGCCAGTGCAAGCTTGTGTTTGTTAAGTCCATATTTTAATCATCCCCGGTAGAATTACATTGGACAGCAGTTGCCATGGATAATTAAAGAAATTTCTTCTGCAGGCTGCAGTGGGAGGATATTGCAAAGGTTTGCCAACTGGTTAGAACAGACACTTGAAAATGAAAGAAGACCTTCATGCACAGCAGATACTTTAGCTTCCTATGATGAATCTATGTTCATCCATACACTTGTGTGTTCTCTTAGAACTTCCCTTGAACCTCAAAGAATTATTTGTTTCACCAAGAACAAATTATTTTTTCAAGAGTGACATTTTTTATATATTTTTTTTATTTATTTATTTACTTTAAAAACATGGGTTCTACTAAAATAACCTAAAGCTTTGGTTAAAGTCCCACTTTGATTATTTTTCGATCTATTCTAAAAGCATTCACAGTGGTGTTTAAATTATGTTTATGCCATTTTTAGCCCAAAAAAAAAAAAAAAACGGTGCTGCAGTAGTTAATTAGAATTTCACTATTGTGTTATGGGCAGGACTGTTGGTGTGGAGTATAAATTGTCCTCACTTCCCATCATCCCTTTGTCAACATTAAAGGGCCTATATCATGCCAGATCTTCTTTTGGTTTTCAGGGTCAGTTCTCCACTGGTTTTCCTCTTAGTTATCTGGTCAGAGTTTCAGTGTCATGGTTAATGTCTAAGTCAGCAGACTTACTGTGTGGTGTTCCTCTGGGCTCTGTTCTGAGTCCTGTCCTGTTTCTGCTATACATGAGTTCCCTTGGAAAGACCATCAAGGAATTCAGTGGTGTCTCCTACCACTTCTTTGCTGATGATATCCAGCTATACTTTTAAAGCCATCTGAGACACACAAGCTTGACTCTCTGAAGAACTGTTTGATGCGGATAAAACGATGGCTCTGTAAAGAAAACTGCAGCTAAACTCAGAGAAAACAGAAACATTGGTCAAGCCCCTTAACGTGTCTGGGATTTAATCGCTCCCTACAGACCATTCGTGCACTGAAGTCTGTGGATCAGAACCTGTTGGCTCCTCTTTTATGTTTTTACATATTTTTAACTTCACCTTGTGAATTTTGTTCTGTGAAAGGCGCTATGTAAATAAAACTTACTTACTTCAGTGTATCATATTGTTCATTCCTCACAAAAATCATCCCCAGCATGGTATTTTGATCCATTCATGCATTTCTGAGTATTCCTCTAAAAACCTGAACTCTGAGCACCAGCCCCTCCCAACCAACCTACTTTGTGACGTAGATAAGTGAGGAACCGTCCCTTCCAGGAAAAGTCTGCACTGCACCCAGGCTTACACAAACATCCACTTTCTCACTGGAGCTAGCAGTGACTGGCTAAAACACTTTTATTTCATATGCACAATATTCACATCTATGTTTGCAAAAGTTTGGATGTTGTTTGATTTTTAGAGATCGAGTCATCTTACTTCCAGGTAGGAAAATGAGCTGCAAAAATAACTCATACATCCTAAAAAAAATGTTATTTAGTGTGCCAAAGGTAATATATTATCATATACATGGATATAGTTTTCTCTAAAAGACTCAAGAAAAGCATGATATAGGCCCTTTAACATTACAGTTCCAACAAATGGCGAATAATATTGGAGCTATCCAGCCATACAGTTTTGAGACCGATGTTAGCTCAGACGAGTAAAAAAAAGACGTCAATGCATTTATTTGTGGATGCATCAGAATGGAGCAGAGCTGGGAGCTTAAGGCTCGCCGTAGTATCTTCTGCATCACGGCTACAGGTTCATTCATCTTCTTTACCGTTTATTCCCTTTCGGGGTCACGGGGTTGCCGGAGCTTATCCCGGCCACCTGGGCGAAGGCAAGGGATGCCCTGGACTGGTCGCCAGTCTGTCGCAGGGTAGAATATCCTCAATCACACATCCATTTGCGCTCACACTCACACCCATGGACAATTTAGAGTTGCCAATCAACCTATGAATACAGGCTACAGGCTTTTTCTAATTAAATCTTTTCATCTGCACCTGATTCAGCACAATTTGAAAGAAAAAATCATACATGCAATTTTAAGCTTACTTTCTTTATAAATGTCCTCAATTATGGGAAATATCCAACATTTTAAAACACAAAAAATAAGATTTTTTGAGTGGGTTTTTAAGATATATGTATTATTTACAACCCACGCTTAAGCTTGTCTTGTTTTTCTCCAATTTTCCTTTTTGCACATATAAACTTAATGTGTCTTGTGCATCTTAACAGAAAAAACAGGTTGTTGTAAGTGCACATTGAATGTGTGTGGGCCTGTGTGTTTTTATGTGTGTGGGTTTAGTTATTTGCCCATTCTCCCAGGGCTCCCATCTCCATGGCTCCCTACAGATCCTGTCACTTCTTGTATATATGTGTACAGATGACTGCTAAAATCCTGTTTGCAAAGACAGAAACAGCTCTGTTGGAGCATGCTCAGTGATGATGTCTGGAAACCTTAACATCTGATTGCGTGAGGTAGAGCGGGGTTGCAGTGGGGAGTCAGCTGTTCTTACTTTTGCACCCAAAAGCAGATGGTTTTGTACTGACAGCACGTAACTAAAGTGCATGTCTGAGACTACTCTCTATCATTTTTTATAAATTAACAGAAATCCCCAAATTAGTCATCCCTGTTCCTTCTCAGTTCTTTGGTTATTACTGTCTTTCTTTTATTTCAAGTAGTCTCAAATCCAAAAATTGTAGAATAATGCATCAAAGTGGTTGACAGAGTATTAAGAGGCTGTGCCAAACCTGGAAGTAGTGTTACATTAAAAACAATTGGCATAGGTTTTTAATGCCAATAAATATATATACATTACAGACCAAAAGTCCGGACACACCTTCTCATTTAAATAAATGGGAAGGTGTGTCCAAAATTTTTGGTCTGCAATGTATATATACATAATTACACTGACCAAAAATATAAACGCAACACTTTTGTTATTGCTCCCATTTTTTATGGTATGAACTCAAAGATGTGAAACATTTTCCACATACACAAAATAACCAGTTCTCTGAAATATTGATCACAAATCTGACTAAATCTGTGATAGTGAGCACTTCTCCTTTGCCAAGACAATCCATCCCACCTCACAGGTGTGCCATATCAAGATGCTGATTAGACAGCATGATTATTGCACAGGTGATAAACCACTTCTAAGACAATGACAAGCATGAGTAATGTGGTATTAATCTGCTTATAAAGACATTTATTAGCATTTTTTAATCTGATTCACAAGATATTTATAAATTGCTCGTGTGGGATTAATAAATATATTAACAGTGTTGTTATTAAAAGTTTATTGAGTGTTTTGCAGCCACCCAATCTAAAGTGTGTGTGACCAAATACGGGGTGATCTTTACAAGTCATTTATAAATTGCCTACAGAATTTACCCAGCTAAAATGTTTATTCAGAATAGATTTAGATTTAAACATTGATACACTCTGTAGTTTTTGCTGCAATTCCACTGAAACAGTCATCCATCTCTTCTGGTATTGTCCTAAAGTTAAAGTGTTTCGGCGGAAGATGTGTGATTTCATTAATGATAAAATTGATATTTGTTTTGTTTTATTCTGAAAAGATGTCTTGTATCAAAGATGTCTGATATAAAAAAATATACAAAACAACTCTGGTTTACTTTTAAATCTCCTGCTTATTTTGGCCAAATTTCATATTTATAAATGTAAATTCTCTGGTTCGAAAACCCTGTTTCATTGTATTCTTTTCTGAATTAAATCAGTATATTAATAGCATTTGTAATTCTGAGAAGCAAAAAGCAATCAAAACCTTGTTTGTATGTTTTAGATTCAATATTTTCTCGTAGAGTTTAGCCCCCTGGCTTATTTTCTATTTCTATTCTTGTTTTTTTTATATAGTGTATTTGATATTTGAAATTGTGTTCTTATTGCATACCTAAAGGTGAATCCTAGTAAAATGGCTTAATTCAATTCAATTCAATTCAGTTCAATTTTATTTGTATAGCCCAAATTCACAACAACAGTCAACAACAGATGGGCTTCGTATCGGTAATTGGAAAAGTAAATCTTAAAATCAAAAATCAATCATATTAAATTGAACTAAGAAACTGACTAAACTAAACTGGACATCCCTGCCCTTAGACCCCCCCTTCGCGGTAAGGGAAAACTTATTAAAAAAAAACGATTCCGGAAAAAACGAAGAAACCACATGAAGGAGGGATCCTCCCCCAGGATGGACAGGCCATTACCAGAAGAATTAACTTATCCCTATCTAAAACTACATATTTAAAGTCCAGCAGACGAGCTTCATCCAGATGGAGTTGGGGGGACAGTCTGGGGCGCGAGTCGAGCCGGAGTCAGGATCCACAGCCAGGTGTAGGAGCAGTAGTAGAGGCGAGCCAGAGACGAGGTACACGGTCAGGTACAGGAGCACGGATAAGCCAACTGGAATCTGGAAGCACTCCCACTCCCCAGGGAGGGAGTGGGACAGAGGGACAATACATGAATTGCACTGCACCAAACAGAGGCATGTAGAACTAAATGATGAATGATAATCAAGAATAGAGAAGAGAGGGAGGGTAGAAGTAGATGAGAAAAGAGGACAGAACCCCAGTGCACCATGGCTACCCCAGCATCAACTTGTAGCAGCCTACTAACAACTAATTGTTATTGTTATTAAGTTTTAAACACATTAACATTAAGTTAAGTAATTTCAGAATACTAGCTAGTCTGACAATAAGCCTGTCCAAAGAGGAATGTTTTCAGTCTAACTTTGAATGTAGAAACTGTGTCGGCCTCCGATTCTTTGTCAGAACTTTACTAATTCTAGAAACCACAAGCAGTCCTGCATTTTGGGAGTGAAGTGCCCTATTTGGATGGTAAGGGACTAGGAGGTCTTTCCAAGGGGAAGTAACCGTCCACAAGCAATTTATAACTGGCTTGTGAATAGGATTAACAAATGCTAATAGATGTCTTTATAAGAAGCATAATACCACATTACTCTTGCTTGTTAATGTCTTACAAGTAGTTTATTAAGGAATATTTTGATGCATTTACAAATGCTGATTAATGTACTTATAAGCAGCTTACTAAAACATTACTAATGCTTGTTAATGTATTTTAAAGAGTTTATTAAGGACTCTTATTATAAAGTGTTACCAAAAATAATTTGTTTCTGTAATTTAATTTAAAAACTGAGGGAAAAAGAGATTATGGACTAGCAGTTTTATATTTCAAGCATTTATTTTGTGTTTAGTATTATAACGAACAGCTTAAACATTAATATACTTAGAAATAATGATATGTGTTTAGACGAAAAAGTTGAAGTTCTGTTTTGTCGTCTGACCTTAGTTCTAACTCGTGTTGCATGAATCCCTGCGGTGATGCGGCATAGCATGGAGACGATCTGTCTGTGACTCTGCTTAGCGATTAGACAGTTGCTCTGATGGCTGCCTCCAGCTCCACTGTTGGGTCTGATGTCTTACATCTTTTTCTTCAAAACAATCTATAGATCAACTGTGTGCATTAATTTAGGTTAATTTAAGTTTGCTGGCCTACTAAATCCAGAGATACCGACCTAAAACAAAAGTTGGTACAGTTGTCACTTTGGACAGCTGCCAAGAAACTAAGTTCTAAAATGTATCATTATCAAACTATCAGACTTGCAAAGATTTTAAACCTTGTTTTCAGACATATAATTTATATTACCAAGTTTTAAGTTGTTTAATTTATCTTTGCTTTACACTTTCCAAGACCACGGTCACATATCCCAAAATGCCACTGCGTGGTGGCCTGAATGCAAGTTTTTCTGCAAATTCGGCAGGTGGCACATGCAATCAGGAGGTGGCAGTCGCATTTTTACACGCCACGCGGCAACTGCACAGGTTTTAGGAAAAAGTTTAACTTTTATGGCAACTGGACAACTTTTTTGACATCGGTCAGTGGCCTCCCAGGCACATTTAGAGGTTGTGCCGTCAAGTTACAGGCAGGTGGCAGGAAGGCAGCAGCGCCATAATTGACTGATGGGAGGGTCTCCAAGGTCCCCAAATTTGCCTGATTAGGCTCGCATTCATTGTCATTGTTTTGAAAATAAATATTTTGATTTATGTTCTAAGAATAAGCGCAAGTTTTAGATTTGATGAGGATTTATCAAGATGGGCTAACTTGAAGATGGTATTCTCATTTTGTTATAAACTGAGTCATTTTCACTTATTGCACTAGTGGCCCCAGATCCTCACTTTCTCCAGCCAAAGTTTTTACAGTGGGTGACAAACTCATGAGCTATGCAAAGGAGTGTGAATCATTCCTGGAACAATGCAAAACTCTGGAAGAAAAGATAAACAATATGAAAAAAATCTTTGGAATACTCCTTTTTACTGTTTTGTTGAGAACTTAAAACAAAAGATTGTTGTTTTCTCTGCTGTCTTGTTTCTCTTTAATTTGCCACATGTTACAAGAAGTAATCAGGCCAGAATAAGTTTTTACAATGCAGTTACTTCACCTTTTACCAGCAAGTTAGCATTGTCTCCTTTGGTAAGGTCAGAAGACCAAGTGTGTATGTACACTGTACGGGAAGGTAATATGTGAACATACCCGGCATTTACTTCTGAAAGTACCAAGTAATAGAGTGGAATTAGGGCTGACTTTCTTTTACACTCCAGTTTGATTGTACTTAAGAGGAAAGTACCAAGTAATATTCATGTGAACATACCCAGCATTTACTCCTGAAAGCACCATGTAGTTGAGTGGAAATAGGGCTGACTTTCTTTTACAGTCCAGTTTCATTGTACTTAAGGGGTAGTTTCTGTGGTGAATTCATGGTAATTACCATGAAACACACGAGTGCTGACCTAAAGGTCAAGGTATTTATTTGTACTTACCTTGTTCTTACTTGTGGTAAGTACCACAAAGACACCTTTGTACAACATCTAAATACCCAGTAAGTATATTAAAGATACCTAGTATGTACCACAAAGGTATGAACCAAATAGTACCACACGAATACCCAGTAAGTACCATGTAAGTACAGAGTAGACAAAAAAAGTACCAAAAAAATACCGAGTTAGTCCCATAAAAAGCACCATGTAAACACACTGTAAGTACCCAGTAAATTCCATAAAAGTACCATGTAAATACCCTGAAAGTACCCAGTAGTTACACAATAAGTACCATGTAAATACCACTTAAGTACACTGTAAGTACTGTACTGTAAAAGAAAGCATTACCAAGGCTTTAACTATGACTGCAGCTCTAGCAAAACAAATCAATGGACACTGGCAGGGCTCTTATGAAGAAGAAAAAATCATTCATGCCACAATTCTGCTTACTGGAAACACACCTGTTCAAAAAAAAAAACAAAAAAAACAAAAACATTTAACTTGCTTCTATTCCAGGGTTGTGAACAGCGTGTGTGATTTTACTTTATATGTGCTCTCTCTGCATCTTTTCCTCCTCTAGCAGAGGTTGAGGAGCATAGGGACATGAGCAGCTACAGTCTGCAGTCCTCTTTGCTCTTTATTTTCTCATCTTTTGAGATAGACTGTTTAATATTTTATTCATAAAAATGTACAGCCACTGTAGTTTCAGCGAAATGCACTTGAGCATGTACAGTAGATGCTGTCGATGTTGCAGGTAATGGGAGCCCACCTTCATTTATTCTGACCTGATGCAGCAATACCGGATTGTGTGTGGCGCCTCAGATCCAAGACATTGTAGCATAAATGAAACATGAATATAGGACTGATGCTGCTTGTTGAAAATCAGTATCAATGTTGCTCTGACTGCAAATAAAAGTGTTTGCTATGCTGCCTTACTTAGTGCTTGTAAATTTACTTACATGATCATCTGTGTTTAATCAAGGTTTGCAAAAATACAGATCACTTATTTACTTTCCTAGAGGATGAAAATGAGATGATCCAAGGAATTGGCAGAAGGATGGTAAATATGAGTTTTGTTTGAAATGACTGAACTTCTGACATATGGTGGCTGCACAGTGGTCCAGTGGTTAGCGCTGACGGCTCACAGCGAGAAGGCCCTAATCCTTGCTGGGACCTTTTTATGTGGAGTTTGCATGTTCTCCTCATACATGAGTGGGTTTTCTACGGTCACTCCGGATTCCTCCCACAGCCAAAAACATGGTTCACTGGTTGATTGGTTAACCCTAAATTGTCCCCTAGATATGCATGTGTGAGTGTGTGTGGCAGTGAATGTGTGCCCTGTGACAGACTGGCAACCTGTCAGTACCCCACCTGAATCTTACAAATGGTTCATATTTTTCAACTTCAAAGAAATCCCATGTATTCCATGCAGCTCTTCATTTTAAGATCAGGAAACAGGGCAAGAAAAAATAAGACCACTAGAAAATGTAAAATGATTTAACAAAAACAAGAGCAGCTGGAAATTGGCTATTTCTAGAAAACCAACAGTTTTATAGGGTTAAACAGAACTTTAACTTGACTTGAAATGACAAGACATTGAGATTATATGACTTTTAAATCCTTTTAAATTATTTTGGGTTCATAATGCTTCTGCTATTGGGAGGGAAGGCAGGGTTTACCATGGATTGGTGTTGCAGGGTCACACAACTACACTCACCTAGGAACAATTTAGGGTTACACATTGACCTGACACACATATTTGGACTCTGCAGTGCAAAAAAAAGGCATGTCATCCTCATGCATGTCGGCACAGGACAGCACAGGAGTGTCTATTTTACTGACTTTCAATGGATGACTCTGATTGTGCGAAATACATCTTTCACCAGAATAAGACCAGCTGTTCAAAGACTTAAAATTCTAAAAGAAACATGGTCATTTTCAGCGACAAAAGGACTATATATTTGCAGATCGAGTGTAAAATAAAACAAAGTACATTTTCAGGATGGTAATGGAAAAACATATACAACAGTCTGGCTTTTATTTAGCAGTGGTTGTCTTTGCCTCAGTGATTTCAATTTTCTCCTTGAGCTAAGTCACATTTTATTATTATTTTTTAGAGAGCCATGTTTTTGTGTCCTTTAGTAAAAATAAGAGTTCTTGGTTTCACAGCAGTGGGTGGAACTGTAACAGAACATAACGTTTTCAGAAGTTCTCCTGGAGCCAACTTTTTTTTGTTAGTGTGGGTGGGTTTGTGCACACTTATGTGAGAAACATTCAAGATTGCAGTTCTCCTGCAGTAAATTAAGATGACATCATTTTTTTAAATGAACCACGAAAATATTCCGTTTGTAAGCTGAATGGTGTTGTTACTTTAATAAATAGCAGCATACATTGAGATTTGCTAAGATGTTCTGCAATCTCAAATCACAAAAGCAACTCCAAACAGTTGTTGTTGTTTTTTGACTATGTGACATATCAAGCAGAGCCCTTAACAAACTGAGACCTGATCAAATATTGCTGTAGCTGAGAGGATAAATAGAATTTATGAACATTAAATATAGACAAGAACGAAGGGAAGAAATGGACAGTGTTAGCACTGAATCATTTTCTCCAAGAGGGTTTCCAGAGTTCACTGAAGTGAGAAGCAAAAAGCTTTTCATCCAAAAGCAAATTTTAAGCTTACATAACCTGTTTCACTGTGCCTTTGACAAAAAGGCAGGAACCATGTGTGATTCTTTGCTTTTGCTGGTGAATGACTGATTTGCGTGACTTTCTATCACTTGTAGACATAGGGCAAAAACTTTTTGATCTTGTTTTGAAAAAGTTATGACGGCTGCCAAACCGTGTGTCGATTTCAGCCATAGTACGGTTGTTCCAAGGACCAGAAGGATGGGAGGTTAAATGAATGATTGAGAAGCATCAATGCACCAGTCTTTCTTATGACCCCTTTCCTTTGTCAGAAGTGTTAAGCTACAAATACCACTGTGGGCATTTGATGCACATTTTTGGACGTGGATTTAGCCCACAGAGTTCATACTGAATGAGCAGGAAGAGTCATCTTCTTTTTGTTTTGCTACTGTTTACTAGTGCATGTCCTCCACCTACAGTTGGAAAAGGCTTGGGGCAAAATGTTGAAGAGGTGCAAATCTCGTGAATCTTACGCCAGGCTTTTTCTTTCACAGCTCTATTCTGATATATGAAAGATTTGAAGTCATGGAATTCTGGTCAGGCTCTCGTTTAAATCCCAGCGAAGACCTTTCTGTGTGAAGTTTTCATGTCCTCCCAGTGTATGCATGGGTTTTCTCCAGGCGCTCTGGCTTCCTCCCAATGTTAAAAAAAACATGATTCATAGGTTGATCGATTACTTTAAATTAGGTGTGACTGTGAGCGTGTATGGGTGTGTAATTGTGTGGCCCTGCGACAGATTGGTGACCAGGTTGTATCTCGTCTTGGTCAAACAGTAGCCAGAGTAGGCCCTGGCAGACTCGTGACGCAGAGAGGGATAAAGTGGGTTAAGAAAATGGATGGATGATCAATTTTGGCCGCTTGCTGAGGATGGTGTGAACGAAGCTTTACATCTGCTTTCCCACCACTTTATAAAGCTTCTATTCCCTCCGGATACTGTATCTTCCAAACTTGCTGAAATCTCAGTGAGCATCTCAAAGGAGATAAGAAATTACAGAATCCATGAAGACACAGGAGCCAACATGTACGGTAAATAAAACAGTTTCCTGTTTAAACACACCAGTTAGAACAAATGATTAGACCAAAGAACAGGTTTAATCTTGATAAAGAAAGAGAGAGTTGCCCAAACTCCTCCTTCCAGTTTGATATAGTTGTTGTAGCGTTGGCCACAGCAATAAGCCAGAGTGAAGCTGTGAAGGAAAACATATTTTGAAAACATCATGATGACGACTAAACCATTTCAGCCACAGTAATGGTTGTTGAAAGGAGCGGATGGATGCGAGGTCAGGCAAATGCTTGAGAAGCGTCAAGGCTCCCGTGTTCCCTGTGACCTCCTTCCCATCTCAGAAGTGCTGCTGGATCATGCACCTGCATTTGGGTATGGTAGGTTGAATAGCATCAGCCAGACTGAAAGTGAGGAAGAAGGCACGTAAAACAAGAGGAGGGAGCTTGGAGGAGGGAGGGCGGGAACAAGGGTGGATGTGAGTGCTGTATGCAGCACAGATCTGCTGAGAGCACCAGGGCAGAGCTCCGTCACAGTCCACAGCTGCAGGGCTGCCACCGCAGTCCAGAGGAAATCCTTAAATACCCACTCCACAGGAGAAAAGGCACACAGTACTGCAAGATTAAAAAAGAACACAAAGAGGCTAAACAGGTGAGGAAAAAATGGTTTCTTGCTGTCTTTTAACCAAAGAGAACTTCCCTAGGGAAGTGGCTCGCTACATTCTACTTATGGACTTCAATTAATAATTGATCCTGTGCTTATTTTAACTTGTGGTACTTCACTTTTTTACTTTAAAAGTTGAATTGTGGCATTTTTAAATATAATTTGACATCTAAACTAATTGTTTTGATATATATATATTTGTTTCCTACTGGTTTATAATTAAACCAGGGTATCAAATATAACTAAATGTAAGATTATTTAGAGAATAAACAAAGCCTGATCATTTCTAACTTTTGTTACTAAATCTGTATTCTGCCATAAATGCATTATTTTTTGTTCTTTTCTCCACAAAGCCCACCCAATACATAATGGACCATTTCAAAAGACATTGAGGAAGATTCTACTTTGCAAGAGGATTACACCCAACATCTGCCTCTGCTGTACTTTCTTTAACTTCTACGATAATTTGGGAAGAAAGCCGCCCCTTCTTTTCTGCTTCCACACAGACATGGCTGGCTGCACCAGCCGCTGCAGGCAGGGCATGCTTAAATTAATCCAGTCCCTGCAGAGACTGGTTTTTGGAACCCTCACAAAAGGTAAGCCTGCTTTGCACTGACTCATTCCCTCAGTTGTAATCAGTTTCATTTTTTTAGATTTGATACTCTAAGAAGTCAACTCATAGTCTCTCCTGTGCCAAAGGGAATTTGCCCTTGATATTTAAAAAGTATCTAGTGCTGAAAAAAAGAAAGTTTACCTGTCCAAACAGTGTTGATTCCACTTCCCATTTCATTTCGTTAACATGGTTGTAAAATTTCTTTGGGAAGAATTCAGTGCCCCAATAACAAAATCAGTTTCTTGACAGTCAAGTGTCCCATTTGCCCAGTGTTTCCCAACCTTTTTCAGGCTATGGACCTTACAAATATTTTTTTAAAGGAAAATTTTTAATGGACTGCCCTGTATGAGGCTATGGTCCGATTAGTTATTTATTTATTTTTGCCTCCAATTTCCCTGTACATTTAAAGTTTACCTTCATCCTCTGTAATAATTTTTGCAGTTGGTATATTTTTTTCAGTTCAATAGATTTTGTGTAGGAAAAATTAAAAAGTGATAGAATAGATAGATTAATAAATAGATTTTCCCTTAACACATAACTGTCAAAGTGGAGGCTAGTTCCCAACTTTTAAGGTACGACTGGTAAATCCAAAATAAATAAATAAAAATAAAGTCACTGAAACTGGTATTTTCTTAATATAATAATGAACATGAATCCAATGTTTGAGCAACTTTATTAGCAGCATCCTCGCAACAACATGACATTATCTACATAGTATTCTGAAGGTGGTAACAACTGTCTCAATAAATCCATATTTGGCGTAAATTTTTCTGCTTTACTTCTGTTAAACTGCTTAACCATCTGTTAAATGCAGCTTTTTTTTTCTATGAAGTCAAAGACTCTTCTTTCCCAATTGGCTCTTTCTTGTGAAAAGAAACTTTCTAAATATCTTTGTTGTTCGTCAACTTTGCTAGCTAGCTTGGGGGTTTCCATTTAGCGATCGAGGCAGCTGCTTTAAGAAAGTAGCAAATGTATTTTCAAGATGTGGCTGAGGCATTTGAAATGCCTCAAGAATGTGGTGGAGAATCCAGTAGTTTTCCAAAATAAAGCTTCCTTCAGAATCAGATTATAAATATAACAGAAAAATGTAGGTTGTGTTTTTTTTCTCTGCGGACCGGTACTAACTGTCCTACGGACCGGACCGGTTTGAGTCCCGAAGGTTGGGATCCGCTGCTGTAGCCTACGTATTTTGTGGCTTCAAAACCTTTTCAGCAAAGTGAACAGATATACAGAATTTGTGTAACCACAGTTAGATTTATAGCTTTCAATATTTTTCTCTAATTAAAGTCTTCAGCATTTGTTTAGTTGATTTTCTGAGATAAATGACAAACAGATACGGTTAAAAGATTTGAGGTCTTAAAAAATATGAAAAGTCCATAATTTCTGGAAAGGAAAGGGATCAATAAAGTAGTGAATTTGTGGTTTGCAAAATGATTTTTTCTTTCTAAATAAGATGCAACCTCAAACAATTGTAAAGTATTGATAGAAACCTTAAAATAACCCTCACAATGAGACTTTTTTTTCTAGCTTCTGTTTGCTTCTGACCATAAAGACTGGACTCTATAGGAACAGAAGATGATCATTTGATTTGATGACTTTTGATTAACCTGCCTCTACAGTTATTAAGCAACGTAAATTGATTCACTCCTTCCCAGTGGAACAAGGTGATTAACTGGTAATGCCCGCCTCCTGCCTTACAGCCTGTGAGACGATGGTCTGGAAATAGTGGTGGAGTATGAGTCTCTAGTTTCAACTGTATAGCTTTAGGCTTATATAGTTTATATTTATCAAGCATCCCTTATTAAAAAGTAGTATATTTAAGTGTCCTACAAGTAGGCTTTACTTATTTTATACAAAAAGTGAGGTTATTATACTTGAAGACTTTAAATTTTTCAATTTAGTCTGACGAAGTATTGAGTCAATATACTTCCTACAATGTACATAGTCTATTGTGTACATGGTATACTTATCCTCAAGTATACTTGACAAAGTCAATTTTACAACTTTTTGCTAAAGTAAGTGATAGTTATAAAAAGAGGAAGTCAAATTAAGTTTAATAGATCTCCGCTAACATTTTTACTCAAATTTTTTACCTAATAAAAGAGAGCAACTGGGGGGTTATTTAACAAGAAAACAGGCTATTTCCTAAATGAAAAGCCAAAAGAACCTTTATGTACACTTTTTACAGTATATTTAGCAAACAACAGTTTTCTTTTATTTGTAGAGAGATATAAAACATGTATTTTATACAAACTGCCTTTAGCATGTCTACACTAATAGAGCAACCTAGTTATGTTATTTTGATATTACCAAGCAGAGTTTGGTGGCTTTTTATGCATCAGATGCGTAATTTCTTTTGTCTAAAAAAAGCTTCTGAATGTTTAAATGTTCATTCCACCAACAGTAATTGAGAGTTAAGTTTCAAAGAGATTGTCCATCTTTTGGGAAGTTTAATCAGCCTCTATTTGACTTTTCATACGGTCTGTTTACTCCATTTGAAAGTAAATGGTTAAGCTTGCATAAGCATTAGTCATGCTCTCCCCTCAGGCCACAGTTAGGATCTACTCTTAAAAGATCTGCTTCTTTACATTTTCAGAGCCTCTCCTGTCCCACAGTCGAAAGTTTTTTTTTTTTGCCAAAACCACACAATGTGTCTCAGAGTCAGCATATAGCTGTAAATCAGAGCCAATAGATGCAAAAACATCTGCTTTTACTTCCAGAAAAATAAATCTGCAGTCTAACATTAATATAGACTCACCGGCCACTTTGTTAGGTCCACTTTGCTACCGGTTTGAACCCCATTTGCCTTCAGAACTGTCTTAATTCAGCAAGATTACATATTCAGGAAGGTACATACCTTAGTGTTTAGTCCATATTGACATGACAGCATCACACAGTTGCTGCAGATTTGTTTGTGGCACACCTCCCATGTTTTTTCAATCTCCCATTCCACCACATCCCAAATGTGATTTATTGGGTTGAGACCTGGTGACTGTGAAGACCATTTTGAGTCCAGTGAACTCATTGGCATATTCAAGAAACCAGATGATTCCAGCTTTACAACATAGAGCATTATCCTGCTTGAAGTAGCCTTAAGAAGATAGTTATAAAGGAATAAACAGCGATAATATTCAGATAGGCTGTGGCATTGTACCCATGCTCAGTTGGTGCTAAGGACCTAAAGAAGAATACCCCCACACCATTACACCACCACCACCAGTCTGCACTGTTGATACAAGGCAGGATGGATCCATGCTTTCATGTTGTTGACACCAAATTCTGACCCTACCATCCGAATGTCGCAGCATCCGAATGTCCAAATGTCTCATCAGACCAGACAATGTTTATCCAATCCACTATTGTCAACTTTTGGCGAGTTTGTGTGAATTGTAGCCTTAGTTTTCGGTTCTTAGCTGATGTGGCACCTAGTGTGGTCGCCTGCTGCTGTAACACATCCGCCTCAAGGTTGGATGTGTTGTATTTTCAGAGATGCTCTTCTGCAGACCTCGGTGGTAAGCAGTGATTATTTGAGTTACTGTTGCTTTCCATCAGCTGGAAACAGTCTGTTCATTCTCCTCTGACCTCTGACATCAACAAGGCATTTCCACCCACAGAACTGCTGCTCACTGGATATTTTCTCGTTTTTGGAACATTCTCTGGAAACAACCATGCCACGTTCAAAGTCACTTAAATCACCTTTCTTCTCCATTACGATGCTCTGTTTGAACTGCAGCAGATTGTTTTGACCATGTCTACATGCCTACATGAATTGAGATGCTGTCATGGTGTTGGCTGATGAGAATTTTGCGTTAACGAGCAGTTGGACAGGTGTGCCTAGTAAAGTAGCCTGGAAGTGCATAGGATTTTGATACATATGAGGGTCGTGAAAAAACATGTTTGTGTTTTTTCAGCACTTTTCTGAGAGAGTGGCTGCACACTTTTGATTTATTGGTGCATGTTATTGCTATACAGAAATATTTGAAATCTCTCATAATATACCTCGAAATTAGTGGTGAACATTGTTACAAATATATTTCTTAAAGAGGTGAAACTTTAATAAGGAAGCAACGGTTAACCCATTCAGAAATTCCCTTGTAATCCTGGTTGTTGTGTTGTTGTCTATTAGTGACATTTTTTAATGTTTAATAAATGTAAAAAAAAAAAGACTGAAATAAAAGATGAATTTCTCAGAGTATTGCTGAGAGGGAAGCTGATCGAACCTATGGTGTCACCTCAGGGCTACTCTGGAAATAACAGCTGAATGGGTTAATCATGCAAGTCATGCAATGCATTTTTATGCTGAAACCATAATGTATTTCCCTAATGTTCATTTAAACAGTGTAATTAATAATTTGCTGGACTTGACTAAGTGAGAATTAATAAGATTCCTATACTTTCATTATTGTTGGCCTTTACTTACAGATGTGAGCAGTTCTGCTCTCTGTGCCCTCAAAGGATAAGCAGCTGATGAAATGGAGCGTGTATTTTATCAAACATCTAGTCCCTTGATAATATGCCTCTGCTCCTGTTTGCTGCTTTTTCCTAAATGCTTATTTGTGCTTTACCAATCGTGATCTGACCTGTTCTGACAGAAGTCAGAAGCTTATGTGGTGAGCAACACAGAGGCTTGTTGTCTTCATTTAGTATCATAAGAGAACGCCACAAAGTCAAATAAGAGTTATTAGTGAAAATCATAAACATGCATCATTAAAAGCGATAGCTATAAAATTAACCCACACTGAAGACAACATTTAAAATAAAATGTTCAATTTAATATAGATTTAGTTTTGACTTAATGGAAATGCAAAATGTAAGACTTAGCTTAGCTCACGTTACAGTTTAAGACCCACTGCGATGGAAAAAATAATGTTTATGGTGACATGTATTAAGTACATTAAATTCAGGACTGCATTTCTGGGTATTGCGATTCTCCCAGGGCTGCCCGCGTGTAAGTAGCTGAACAAATGCGGCCATCCCGAAGATTCTCCCAGAGCTGCCTACTCAGAGTCAATCGGTGGTTACCCTAACTTGTCGGCTGTCTTGGTCCTATTGGTGCCTTACCAGGGCTCTCCCAGGGGCAACACTTGGGGCGGGGGCATGGGCTTGCTTCTCGGAGCGGCTCTTTCTTGGCTCCTCTCTCTTTGTGTGGGGTGGGGGGCTGAGGGGTCAGCGATGGGACCCCTGGGCTGGGGCTCAATGCTGGGGGACGGTTGTTTGACACTCCAACCAGGGGCCAGTCTAGCAGATCTCCCCGATTTATTCTCTTCCTCATATAATCCCTTATTACGGTGATGGGGGGGAGGGCTCAGCCAGCGATGCACCTCCATGCAGGGAGAGGGATCCCTGAGTTTTCTGGCAAGACCAAGAGCTGGGGATCACATCACATCTGAGTCTGGGGGTGTCTGTATCCCTGTGATGTGGGTTCTGATCCTTGTCCTTGAGCGCTGGCCTTCCAACAGTGGGTGAGCCTGGTCGGGACATATTTTCAACACTCCTTGGGATCTCCCACTTCTCTTAGCAACAGTTGTGATTTTTCATGTTTTTTTCATACGGCTGTGGTGCAGCGTTAGGTTGGTTGACCTCAGATCAGAAGATCGCAGGTTCAATTCCCATCTTGCCCATCCATGTGCACCGCACATTGCCTCTGGTGGTTAGAGTTTGGCCCCAAAGTTCTGCAGCAGACCATCAGTGTGTAAATAGGATTATAAAGCACTTTAGGTCTTCAAGGAAGGTGTTTACTATTTTTTATGATTTCTTTTAAATCCATTTTATTTTCTTAATTATCTGTAAGCAGTATTTAGTTCTGTGAATGTCTGTATCATGCAACTTTTTTTTTAGAAACAATTTGTTTGATAAGATCTCCTTTGTAAATAAAATTAATTAAATTGGACAGAAAGCTGACCTTGACCCTGACTTTTCTGCTGCAGAATGGGCCAGAATTTTATGAATAGAACAGATTTGAAACATATAAGCTATAATATCATCTATACATAAAATCATTTAAGTTTAAATTAAAAAATACAACCCTTCCCTCTACTCAAGGTTTTTCACAGGATTTTTTTTGCAATGTTACCCATTGCCAGCTCAGACCTATATATTTTTTACTGTACAGTATGAAGGATATATTTTTGCCTAGTCACCTTTAGAAAATGCATCGCTGTCAGATTCGGCTGCATGTATATTCATTTAAGACCTTTTAAAGCGGCCAGCTGAGAGTCCCACCGTCAGGGAAGTGAGGGTGGTGATGCGCCTCAGGTCTGCAGTAGACTGGCACACATTCTTAGTCACAGACCCCCAAGTGTTATGCTGTACGTTAAAACCCTGTTTCAGTTTGTTATGCATGCAAGAGGGATTTTGTTATGTGATGCTGTTCTTTTCAGAAGCAAGTTTAAAGCAAATGTTGATTAAGAAAAGGAATCAATCAAATTGAAGGGCCAGCTAAAAGGCAGCTCTTGAAAGCACTGGATTTTATTTTTTGTATTTCAGTGCTCATTTTCCATGTACGAAGAATGACTGAATGGCTCAGTTAGCTGTGTGCAGGAAGATTTTGACGTTTGTCCACCATTTCAGGCAAAGGTTATTTGGCATAAAGGGACAACGGACATCATCCAATCAGTGACCTCTCTACCTACCTTTTTTCAGTGTGTTTCATTTTTCTAACATTTAATTTTGTTTTATGGAAGTAACTGTTGTTTTCCAATACTTTGGGTTCATTTTTAGCATTTTTGTTTCTTGAATTTTTTTTTTGTTTGTTTTCTAAAATTTAAAGCTGTGTTTGTTTAT
The DNA here is from genome assembly GCA_037389245.1 of Oryzias sinensis. Taxonomy (NCBI): domain Eukaryota; kingdom Metazoa; phylum Chordata; class Actinopteri; order Beloniformes; family Adrianichthyidae; genus Oryzias; species Oryzias sinensis. The sequence continues at coordinate 13,401,396 of CM074497.1, read as the reverse complement.
ATTTATTTTGCTTTTTTAATTTTCTTTGTGATGTTTAAATTGTTTTTGCATCGTGTGATGTTTTAAGTGATTTGCACTTCAGGGCCACCTTAATTAAGGCTAATATTGTAATCATTTTTTTTTTGTTTTATTATTTTGAACGAAATCTTTTCATTTAAATCCAGCAGCGCACCATTTTAGGTTTCTTCAGTTTTAATTTATAGAACTGTAATGTGTCATGTAGTGATAGCTGGTGTTCCCAAATGTTAAAAAATTTCAATAAAACGTCTGTTTTGAAACAACATTCCTCAAACCGGGAGGGTCACTGATTCATTTTGTGTTCTATGATGTCCTCAGCTGTTTTTCGAAACAGTCATGTTTCCAGTTAGACTAATTTATTATCCCTAATCTAATTAGTATAAACTCAGTTAATGGAAACACAGCTTTAGATAAGTGATGGAATTATACAAGTTTATTTCTCAAAGACTACTGAAATTTTTAAATTAAATTATGAAATTCTTTGAGGACCTTAACGTTTATGTAGAGCAGCATTTAAAAATTAGCTAAAATGAGTTATATGGCATGAGCTACAAATAAACAAAGGAAATGTTTAAAAAAAAAAGTACAATGTACAATATGGGAAAATTATTGAAGAAACAAATATTTAAAATAACCTTGAAAAGTGCAAATCCTAATACTGGCATCTTTAGAGATAAGTATAAATAAACTTCTGAAGATAGTTCAGTTACGGGATTCACGATGCTGAAAAAGGGATCTTAGATCTTAAAGGTAAAATCCTTACTTAAAAAACAGTAAATATATGGAGAGCTAATTATCCCTTTCAGCAGTTTTAGAATAACGTTAAGTTTTACCCAATTTATTGTGATTAAAATGCAGATGATTTCAAAAATGTATTATATCCACACAATCAACATTCAGAATGTTTTGATACCAAAATATAGGCTATTTTGATTTTTAGCTGAAAGTTTGCCATGAAGAAGAATACAAAATCTCAAGTGTGAAGGCTGACTCAGTAATTACACAACCGTTTTTTGGTAGTAAAAATATCAAACTGTTTCTGTCTGGAACGGTACTGACTTATTGCGCAGAATCAGGCACCTTTATAAAGCAGTTTGAGTCCAGGTAAAGAAAGTCCTCTTCATTTTTTCTCTTATGCTGCAGCCATCCTTTGCTATTTCAAGTCACATGTGTCCTCTAAGTGCATAACCTTGCAGCACGACTCGCATCACTCAAGACTGCAGAGACAGATTTAGATCCATGATGCAACACTTCATATCTTAGCATGTGTTGACCAAAACGACAGAAGTATTAGCAGACATTACTCTGCATTTGTCAGCTGTGTCATCTAAAAACTTCTCCTTTTAGTTTCTCTCAGTCTAACCCTCTCTTGTCCTGTTGGCTAGATTAGAGCTGACAGTGTGTCTCTGCTTTTAATTTTTTACATCACCTCACTACATGCTTTTACGTAACTACCCCTCCGACATTTATTTTTATCTCTTGCTTTTGCCGCTTCTCTTTCTTATGTTTAAGGCATAATTCTGTCCAGTAACTTTTATTTTTAGGATATTTTTTATCCAAATCCCCAACAGACTGACAAGTGATATCTATCTACATCAGATGGTGTTTGTGTTTATAGTTCTCCCAGTTAGCTCCGAATTTTTTTAGTAATGAATAATTCCTAAGCAGGTTATCATTTGTTGTGAATTCAATAATAGAGAATGTGGCGGCCTTAACTCAGTCACTGGACAGCATCAAAAACTCTTGCACTCTGCTGCCACCTGTTGTTTCATGATTGACACCACAGTATTATAGAAATAAATCTATTTTTTTAAAGGGGAATTAAATATACAGAATTAAGGGACATTTAAACGGAACAAAAAAGCTTTTTTATTAGTCTGTGTGTTGACTCACAATTACCAACACTTTTCGTTAAAAACATGTAAAAATACATAAAAGAAAAACAGTTTGGTTTATTAGTGCATGTTGTGTGTTTTTTTAGTTGTTTAGATGCTATCTATGGTTTTATTACATGTTCATGGTTTTATTTAATATCATAACGATTTAGAGGATTCAATTATTATTATCATAACTAACACTCACTAACATCAGGCAAAGAACACTTCAGTACCAGACCCTAATATAGTTTATGTCCAACTTGTTGTAAGCACCATTTTATAATAATAATAATAATAATAATAATAATAATAATAATAATAATAATAAAAACAATACTAATAATGGATTGGATTTAACTGCGCTTTTCCAGACGTTCATTATCCATTCACTCTTCATTCATACTTAGTGATGGCAGGGGCGTGGCTACCAGTTCGCGCCTACGGTCCCTCTGACCATCATATATATATGAGTTACTGATTGTCTTGGACAACAAGAAGGGTAGAAATCAAAGACTGTTGTTCCACGGCCCAATTTACACTGATGAGTACAACTTCTGACAGGTGTCAATCAGATCAGCATCAAAGCTGCATCTCTTTGGAGGTGTTGTTGGTCTCCAATGGTGAACCAGCAACAAGGTCAGAAAACAAACTGGGCTCTAGGGGTGTAAGAAAAAATCGATTTGGCAATATGTCGCAATATGTCATTTGGCAATACTTGTATCGATTCAAAATGCTGCCAGATCGATATTTATTTAATAATTTCTGAGCGTCCTTCAGCGTCTGACTCTTGCTGTCCACTTCACCCTCCGACCGCTAATTGGCAGCAGAGAACACAGAGCCTCTTTGAGCAGCTCTACTCTGCACAAGACAACAGAAGACTTCCGCCAGAGGCAGCTTGTTCTGTTGTTATGAGACATGAAATACTTCGTTTTTACTTGAAATGGATACCAAACAGAAACTCTGAGCCATGTTGCTGCCAGTAAGATATGAAAACGTGGATTGCTGTGCTTTTTAGCAGCTCAGATAAATAAGATAGACAATGAAGCACGGCAGCAAATAATAGGCTAATGCGCTTAGAATCTGCTAACATGCTAGCAAAGCGGGCTAAAGTTCTGCTGAACCTCAAAGCAATGGATTCTAGTTTAGGGACCTGATGGATCAGAGGGATGTGTACAATGCACTGAAAAAGGCTGACATTGTGGTGGTCAGCTTTAGTAGTTTACTTTCGTGTGTGAGAAGCATGGCTGCAAAGATGCAACAGAGCAGAAATGTAAACAAACAAAGCCCCTTTTTTGTCACATTAAAGCAACTTTCCTTCGTTCTGTCATGCTGCCTCATGATCATCACACTTTGTTTTTGGAAAATCAGTGTGTGCCCCCCACCCTTTTTTTCACCCTTTCAGGCACCATTCAGGCTCCTGAACTGTTTAAAAGCACTAGAGAAGCTACATTAATGCTGAAAATAAACAGCATTTTATTTCCCCAATAGAAACTTATTGGTTAAGGCTCATTCATTCTTTGTTTTTTCTTACACTTAAAAAATAAATAAATAAATATATATATATATATTTATTTGTTATTTATTATATATATATATTTTTTTATATATTAAATCAGACAATGTTGACTATTCCCCTTCCATATTTTAAGTTACCAAAATAAAAGCACTATGAATTTGGCACAGTAAGCATAACTTATATGGTCTATTGCAGTGCCAGCATTGTGATCATTGAATAAACTCAATTTGACCATTTTATTGATGGAAGACATTAAAATTCAGGTTGAGTTTTTCAAATCATATTTAAAAAAACAGAAAGAAAACATGTTTGATAAAATCGTGTCACATGTCATTGTCGCGGGGCGTATCGGGAAACGTATCGTATCTCCAGACTCTTGCCAATACACACCCCTTGTTTTTGTGTTTGATTATAAAAATGTTCACTCAAGTTCAAAAATGACATAGATATACAAAAAAGCAAATAGTAAAGGCTAACAAACTGTCTTACTCTCTTTTGAACATTCATTCCATAATGGTTAAAAAATTACAAATGAAACGAGCAGTTTTCTTCTGCTCGGTCAGTTTTCTTTTAGTGTGATGTCTCTTTAGGGGCTCCGTATGGTTCAGACTCAGACTTTGAATTCAAAAGTCAGCATGTCTGCTTTCAAGAGAAACAATCTTCATTCATTTTACTGGGCAATTTTTGCACTAAAGCCCAACAAACCCTACCCCTCCAAATGCCCCTAGGGAAGGAAGAATTCGGATTCGGTCTAACTCTATCTGTTTTTTATTAGAAAGCTCAAGTCACCATTCATCCTTTCTAAAACACATCAGCCACATCCTGTCCTCTTTTTAGAAAAACGCGCGCAATCCACTGATGTTTCCACCACCTTGCCTCACAGTTGGGTTAGTTTTCTGAGGACTTATATTCCCCCACCAATCTGGCAAGTGGTGTTTATACCAAGGAGCTTTTGGACTATTTTGGTTTCATCAGACCACATGACCTCTGGATGAGATACTATGCGTGGATGAAACGCAAGATTTCTTTACATCTTGACCAAGCCTCTGTACATTTTGAACAAGTACTAACACAGAGTGAAACCAGTTCGATTGATTGATTGATTTCCTTTTATTTTCAAACACAAACAAAATAGTTATAGAAACAGAAAGTGATAAAGGGCTTGAAAAAGTGCGTAAAAAGAGCATGTTTTAATTCTCAACCCATCACACAATATTTGAGACATACATTTTTACATTGTAAACATATAATAATTATTCATATAAACACAAAGATTAAATAAATAAGAAAAACAAAGCATATAGGTACCAGAGCAGCGTACCGCACCAGCCAGAGTAAATGAGAACAACAAATTCATCATCACAGAGATGCAGCTGGCAGTCAAAATATGTCAGTGAAAATACACTGACATGCTGTGCAGAACCTTTTTCATTAGATCTGTGAAACCAGCTTATAAGGTACAGTAGTTTGGCGAGAACGTCCTGTTTTCACTCAGATACCACACTTCAAAAACAGGCTTCTTTGAAATAAGTCAAAAATTCTTACCCTGTTGGCAGATTTTCTTTAACCCTTGTGCTATCCTAGGCACTTTAGCGTTGGGAGTTGGGTCATCTAGACCCACTAGACAGTGCTCTGAACCTTTTTTCTTCAATGATTTGTGATCTTCACTGGTGTCCATGGATTACATGAAATCTTTCCACCTTTATCCACCTTTGTCAGGGTAGGGAGAACATGTCAGTGTAAGGGTGAGGTCATCTAAGATAGCACAAGGGTTTTAAATAAGCAATCTGGCCATAGGATAAGAAAAATGGTCTTACCAGAAACTCTAAAAAGAATTCTAGTCATTTAAACATGTGTTCTCAAGTACGATGATTTTGCTTTGAACAACTTTTTTCATAAAATTATTTTTCTTACAATAGGGGGGAAAAATCTTTAAAACAAGGGGGGCTTTTTCATATTTTACGATTCAATTTATGCAGCAGACAATTATGTACTGACCTCTGATCAGAAGATACATAAGAGAATGTCCCTTCATTTTTGAGATGTAATTACTATTATATATTTTTCTTGTGAGTTTCTTTTATTATTTACCAAATTGTTGTCTGGCAGGTTATTAAAGAGGCATTGAGTTTTGTTTTTTGGTCACAATCTCTAAGGTGACTTTGTCTACATGTAATAAATGCTGAACTCAAAACTTTAAAAGAGCAGGACAACCCATTTTTTTAAAAAATATTTAGAAATTTATTTATCAAGACAAATTCTACTAGTCCCATTGGCAGATTTTTCACTTCAAACAAGGTAAAAAAATCTCGTGTTCTATACTATTTCACTTATTTTAAGAAGGACATGTTTTCCAGTGACCACAACTGGTCTTTTTACAGATGGTCTCCAGTTTCCTCCATGGTCTTAAATCTGCTGGAAGTTTACTTGATTAAAGGAACAAGACCCTCTATTTTTTTTCTGCTGCATGCTCCTGATCGCAAAATAGCTGAAAAGTCAATGCAGTCCGGTTGTTCCCTCTTCCTAAGATTGGCATTTGGTAGATATTATTAAATCCACCAATCCTGTAAAGAAAATATCCCAATCCCACTCAACACTGAAGTGAAGCAGCAGCAAAAAAAACAGCTGCCACAGTGATGGCGTGTAAGGGAAACAGATGTGACGACAGACTGGATCTGTGAGCACAGACAGCGGAGCTGTGCTACTAGAGAAGAGCTCTGAGAGAATAGCGTGAGGATTACGGATAAACCCGTGCATTTTGACTACAGTCACCTTCTTTTTCATTTTTACAGTGACTTTATTTTCAGTGACTTTATAGTCATGTGGAAACATTGTAGAGATTGATGATAAAGTTTACTTTAACTCTGACTTTGATTTTCCAATGTAAAAAAACATTTTGCATTTTCATTTATGACCCGCCATAATAGAAGGATCAGTGGTTTGGTTGAGTCTATTGCAGTTTTCCAGATGCTTTGTGCTGGAAAACTGGGACACTATCTAGCAATCCTGCACAGAGAACGAGAGTCTGGAGTATTTCAACAGGAACTTTAAGACGTGGACGACCAGCGCTTAAAGAAAGCTCCTCTGTGATCCACATGAACCCTCTAGGGATCAACCAATGTGCGTTTAGATCCCTCCCACTTTCACTGATTGACAGACAAACTCAATCTGCTGAAAAAGCTCTTCATGAAAGTCATTCTGAAAAACAGCAACATGAAATGAAAACAAAGCTACTTTGAAAAGTATTGATTTTGAAATCCAAGGTTCTGAAAAAAGCCATAAATTATAATAATATTCAACACAATTAAAATTAATATTTTAAAATGCTGTTTTTCTAAATGGACAGGTTTTTAAAGCCAAACGAAATATATTTAATAATATAATGGCTAATTTAAAATCCGATGTGCAGGATTTTCTAACTTCATGATCTTTTATATTTATGAGAGGTTGATTAGTTGACTGTGTATTTACACAAGGTCATATTTATTTATTTAATTATGAACAGTTTGGGACTCCATACTGAAAGGTACTCTTAACTAAACTTTACTGAATAGATTTTTTTCTTTGTTAAAGCACAAAAACCATGAACCATGAATGAATCAGATGTCCTTTTTGGGAAACTGATGCCATATGAAAAACAGCTATTTCAAAAACATCGGTCTGCCAATTGATATTGACATACAAAATGCACGGCCACTGAACATCATCTTGAAAGTTAGACCAGTTGAACTTTGACCAATCAGGAAGTCAGATTTGGTAAGTGACACATGGATGGCGTCTCTTTCAATTCACGAAAGTGACAGCTGTTTGAAAATTGATCATGGAGGAGAAATGGAATAACTGCAGTTTTCAGAATAGAGCTGTGAAAGAAAAAGCCTGGAACTTAAGACTCAAAGATTTGCTCGCATTGACATTTCTCCAAGCCTCTTCCATTTGTAGGTGGTGAACCAGTGCAGGTAAACAGAAGAAAAGGAAACAAAAAAGAAGGCTCTCCCTGCTTGTCCAGTGTAAAAACAGCATGGGCGAAATGCACGTTAAGCTCCTTCTTCCACACATATCAAATGTCTTTATAGATTTAATCATTTTGTTTGGAAGCATCTGCTAAATTTAAAACATTTAAATCTACAGATTTAGCTACAGTGTGAGGGTAATGCACTGATTCAAACTCACACAAGTAAAGCAGCAGCCTTCAAGAGCTACAAATATCTACATGCTCATTAGGCTAAACACTGTGATCAAGGGCAGTATCAATTTGAAGTACTATTGAACCAGAATTCCTCATTAACCTCTGGGCTGGGATTCATGGCGTTCAAGATAGGAAGGCAGGATTAGATGGATCCAATGTGAGAAAAGCGATATGTGTCAATTCTAAGTGAATGATGTTCACCTGCCCCCATCTCCCATGTCAGGTAATGGCATCGCTAAATGCATCCAGTTACAATCACACCAAGGGCAACGAGGAGGCAGGGAGCTGGAGAGACTGGAGGGGAGGCTGATGGATGAGTATAGAGTGAAGCACAGAAAAGAGGGAGTGGTGCAGAAAGGCGGGAGCTGCCGGTGTCTGTGTTTTGTGATGGGGAGGGAATAGTCAGAAATTCAAGAGTCTGCTTAAGAAGATGGCTGTGCCCTGGTGAGACATTCAAAGATCCAGTGGAAAGACAGAGGAAGCCCGTGAGGAAAAGGGCAGCGAAGGAAGCAAGAGATTGAACAACAGGCTGACGGGGAATAAAACGGAAGACCATTACTCTGCACATTGTTTGGTGATGGTTCCAGAGTGACAACATAGGTGCAGTGGTGGGCACTTTGACCATGCAAACCAAACAGCGAAGACCATCAAGAGGTATGTCAACACTGGCAAGAAGGAAAGGAAACATATGTTGTACTCAATGCATTTCAGTTTTTGCTTCGTTTAGAAGCAATTACTAAGTAATTAGGCAAGGAAGTTAGTCTGCCTTTGTTGGGGATTTATTTTGTGGCTTTGTGTATACATCTGATCAAATTGAAAAGTTCAATAACCTTCTTAGACTCAACAATTTTTCTAAAAAGATAAAATATTGACAATAAAAAATCTATAATGAAAATTGCAGATGTATTTGTTTTACAGAAACAAGGGTTATGGAGAAATTAACATACAGTTGTATTGAATTGGACTGACAGGACGTGCAAAGAAAATAGAACCCTGAATTTAAACATTTGTTTTCTCTGCGGTTTGGACGTGTGACTTAGCGTGTGATGAAAGGAAAAAGCGCCACTTAAGCGAGGTTTTGGAGGCGAGCATGTGAATTAACACGCAGCTCACGACTCATACCATTCCCTGGCCTTACGCTTGAGAAGCCAGTTGTCATGGAGACTGGGTTGTAGGGGCATAAAATGCAAACACATATTCCATGAGGGTGAGCGCGGGGCTTTATGAAAATAAATGGAGAGATTAGAAGAAAAAGTAGAGAAAAGCAACACAAAATAACGATCTGATAAGAAAAATTATAATTTCCCATCTTCTTTTACATAAAATCTTTGCATCAAATAGACACAGTGGCCTGTAAGATCCAGGTTGGCTTGTTTTAGGTTGGATGTGGAAAAAGCACCCTATAGGACCAGTTGTGCACAATTTACAAAAGATAAAATGCAACAGATCAAGCTTTCCCCTGGGGGAGAAATTAATATTGGAGCAGCATTAGAGGATGACTGTTTGCCTAAATGTCCATCCAGAAAGCCATCAAACATTTTAACTGCAAAGAGGCCTCATCCGTGGGATCTAATTTGCCAGAAATTGCACATAATTTAAAAAAAAAGTCAAATCCCTGATTACATTAGAAGGCTAAATGAATTCTAAGAATAAGCAAACATTTGCATAACAATAAACCTAAATGATAATACAATTTTTTTACCATATTGCTGAATAGAAAAATCCATTAATCTGCAAGAAGGCAAAATTGCTTTAAATCTTCAAAAAAGTATATTATAAAGCTACATTTAAAATAGTCCAAGTTAAATTACTTTAATAAGTGAAAAGAAATTTGATGGGTACAGTAAGAATTTTAGTTATTCAAGCATAGAAGAATGACTTTCGAGTACCATATGTTTGCGGTATATGCTGTGATTTTTTTTTGCACAATTTTGTCAGGGGAGCAGCTTATACTCAAGAGTGACTTGTAAATTATATATATATATATATATATATATATATATATATATATATATATATATATATATATTCTCATCTACTAAGGCGCAAATTTGTCGCTGAATGGCGTTTAGTGTGAACACAGATTATACCTGGCACTTCTCAATCAAAAAATGTGACTAATACTCCAGAGCGACTCAAATATGTTTCTTTTTTTTATTATTATGCATTTATTGGCTCCTGCCACTCAGGTGGAACTTATACTCTGGTACATTAAACATCGACCCTATTGCCAAATCAAAACCCCAGAAAGCTAGCAGCTTTTTTTAATTTTGGTCTGCAGGAGTTCTCAGAATTCAGATCTGCCATATTAAACTGTGAAAGCCTATTATTTGAGGGAAAGACGGCAGAGATTTCTAAAGCTTTGAAGTCCTGCTTTTGTAATCTGTCCTTTTAAATACAGATTTTGAGGGAAAGTGTCACACAATGTATCCATTCGCCTCATATCCTGAGCGCTTATGCTGTGACTAACCAAGTGCTTTGATCCTAGACACGTGATGAGTCAAATGTCGTACTAGTATTAAAATAGACCCCTCGTTGTTCATCTCCAGAAAATCCCAGACATAGACAAGTGATTTGCTTGGCCTTACAGTAAAGTTCTAACATTTTTTCTTTCTTTAATATTTTTAAATATCAAAGAGATCCTGATGTGATTCAACATGAGGTTACCATTTCTTGCTCTGCACTTCAGTATTTACAGAAAGGCCAGAAGGTTTCTGGGTTAAAAAGCCATAATTTGTTAAGAAGTAGGTCTTAAAGTAGCTTAATGAACATTAAAGCTTGTGAAAGAGAAAAGCAGTCGAACTTCTGCTCCTAATGTTAAATGAAAAGCAGACTCTAAAATGAAATGAACATAAACTTGAACTATTAAAGTATTATTTCCTGGCAAAAGATAACAGTGTATGCAAATAACTTTTGGGGGGAATTCATTAACATAAAAGGATTACTTTTAGCTGATTACTTTTTAAAGATTTAACAGGAAGTTGAAGGGTGAAGGGATTTAATGTTAAAGCTACAACATTAATTGCAGTCCATGTATTTTTTACACTGCAGTTTAATATTTATAGTTTTCTATTTGGCTTTTTACAAAATGTTGCATTAATTACCATGTGCTTGGGTTTGGAAATGTTTTTAACAATAAAACGTTTCATATATCCTGTGTGTATTTTTAAGATAATGGTTTTGTGAACCAGAAAAAGATTATTTTTCTTCATGTTTGTCTAATTTCTAATAGAACAATTATAAAATCCAAATTTGCACCAATAACTATAAGGAAAATTGTATCAACTGTCAGCAACAATGCAGAAACAGGTTTGCATGTTCACAGCTGTGAAAGATCAACCTTGCAGCATCTTTTTAACATTCGGTTTGAAGCCGTTGTGCGTGCAGGGTTGAATAAATCATTTATTATGGAATCACAGAACTTGTTGTTGGGTACCTGCTGGCTCCAAGAAGCCAAAATCCCACAGACATCTTTTAAGAAATAAACAGCTATTATGAATATGAAGATATTTTTTTCTTTATTGCAAGTTTTTCAAGATATAAACTGACCAATCAGATGCCTCAATAAAGGTATGTGGTCTCATGTTGAACGTCCAAAATGTTTGATTGACAGATTCTCCTGAAGACACTTTCAAGTGGTAAGGGTGTGGACTTCCATCAAGCTCCATCCTGATTGAAGAAAGTGGTTGCCATAGAAACGATGACTCAGACCAACTTGGACCAATCACTGTTTACTGACATTATCTGGCCCCAACAATATCATGAAAAAAATGGTGACTGGATTGGCTTCATTTGGCTGGATGTGAGCCATTTTCAATGAATGACATCAGACTCACTCAGTCCAGTTCTCGTACACAGTCAATGGTTCAGACAGGCTTTGAATTTGTAGCAGTTTTAAATGTCCTGTATACTCAGTTGGGCTCCATTTATTTTTCAAACTAAGATTCGTAATCTGAATCCAAGTTGTAGAGATGTTTCCTGTATAGATGGTCATTGCATGGTCATTTACCAGCATCTCTTGCATAATTTATTGGAGTGATCACTACTGGTGGTGAAACTGGTATTGCAGTAGAAAATGTCGTTTTGGCTTACAGCCTCTGGAAAAAAACACTGGAAATATGTGAAGAAATGAGAAAAATCCTTGCTGGGGATTTTGGTGGGTAGTACATCCCAGGATGGCAGTCTTTTGTCTGTAAAGATTCACCTCACATTGATTTCAAGGTGAATGCCCCACATGGGAATTGCAAGCACTTCTTTTCAAGGGAAACATGTGATGCCATCCTGAAAGCGCTGCAGGAGCTGAGATGCATGACAGAGCAGTTAACCACCACTAATTATCTCCATCGTGTCATCATGTTACACATCCTCATACTAGGTGCTGGTGAAGTGTAGGGCAGCTGTAACACTATTTATAACAGAAAATTTCTGACGCCTCTCTGTGTGTAAGAATGAACTGTCTTGTTTTCATGCTGAGATTTTGCCATCTGATCAGATTTTTGTATCACTGAATAGTCCCTCGTCTTCATCAGCCTTTGAGAATCAGCACTGCATGTTTGTCATTCATCAAATCTCAGTGTAACAGGTGTTGTTCTTCCTCTCATCACAGCTTTTTTTTTTCCATCTTGCAGTCTCCCTTCTTCCTTTTTTTTTTTCCAAAGTCTGCATCTAATCAATCCCTCTGCCTGCTTCCTCTTTACAAGCTCATTATGTTCCATCTGTTATATTTGACAGGAATCAAAGTAATGAGACAAAAAGGAATAGAAATCCAGCTACACCTTTACTTGTGGTTATGAAATGAACTGTCTTATCTTAAAGACCCAATCCGATTAAAATGTTTTTTTTTTAATTCTTGTGAATCAGGAGCAGACGAATGAACACAATTTGAAAAAAGAGGGTATTTGTAGAAAATACACTGTGCAGGGCCACAAGCTCCCTACTCTGCTCAATTGTGATGCATCCACTTGTAGACAACTACATCCATGTACGTCTTTGTTTTCCTCATCTGAGCCGAAATCTGGCTCAAAACTACAGATGGATAGCTCCAATATTGCTCACCATTTTTTTTTGCACCGCTATTATTAGGTTTGGTTTGTCAGGGGCTGTAAGCTAGCAGGAGAGCACGTAAACAGAGAGCTGTAGCGACGAGGAGGTGAAGGGGGACCACACCAACAGAACTGCCCACATTTTAGAGGTGAATTTCTAATGAACTACTGCTGCACTGCAGAAGCTGTCCTACAAAAAGGACACAGGGGTTTTGATTTTGGCTACAAAAAAAAAAACAGGCTAAATTAAGCCATCTTTTTTTTCATTTGAGCTGTTCTAAATCATCAGTGTGATCACTGCATAATAAATTATAATTGCAAGTCAAGTAAATGTGGTGCAGAATAAGTAATTGGCCCTCTTCACGGCGCTCCTGCCACATATATTTGTTCTGCTCTGCAGTATTTCAGTCACATTCACTTCATAGTAAACAGAAGCAGAGGAGCTCTGCTGGAGCCAACAGTATATGCTCTGGACAGTCACAGCTGTTGCGTGCATGAAATGAAGACCTATCATCTATTTTCTAAAAGCACTGGAGCGATGACGAGCAATTGATATAAAGCAATGAAGAGTAGTGAGGACGCAGACGCCCACTAATTAATACTGACGTACATCACAACATAATTTATGTTTGCTTTTTAGTGCGTATTTCTTCTAATGAAGACAAGAAAAGGGCAGTTTAATATTTTTTTGGTAAAGGTTCCATTCTTTAGTGACAATATTATCAAATACCAAATAAGTACGCAGTTTCATTGACAGCCAAGTAAAGTTACAGAGGAGCTTTTGGCACAAACCACTGCAACAAGCAAGGGTTACCAGGGAAACAGTCAATTTTATCAGAGGTGGTATTTATTCTTCATGTTTATTCTTCTTATATAAAGGTTTTATTGGGGGGATTAATATTTTTAAAGCTTCAATAGAGTATTTCAGCCTGCTGCAGGTGAATCTTAAAACACATCTGGTTTTATTAGCTCAACCGCGATGTTATTCAGATGCAAATGTTGACTATATTTGTGAGAGTGTTTGTAATTACCGTACGTCCCCGTCTCAACCTGAATGTCTCTTTGTCTCAACCACAGCAACCATTAGCTGAACTTGATAGGATTTAAACAAAACAGCACCAAAGGGCTGTTGTTAAGAAATGAAACATAGGATTAAAGTATGACTTTGAACATAATTTAATTAGAATTTCCTAAATCCATCTATAAAGACAGATATTAGAGAGAACTACAATATTGTTGTAACAGCAGCTATTTATCTAACATTTTATTTAAAGGATGGATGATATTTTAAATTTTGCGTTTGGAGAGTTTATCCCCGAACCAAAATATTATTCTAAACTGCAAAAAATTAAATTTTCTGAATGAGACCTAAACTAGACATGATTTACAATCCAAGTTTAAATATACAATTTTAAATTTTATGGTCAAGTAAAGTCTTGTACAGTAGTACAAAAACCTTAATTCTCATGCACCTTTTTTTTTGTTTGTTTTACAATAAGCCTTCTGCAGTTTCCTGCAAATATGTTAACTGTTGCACCACTTGAAAAGAGGGATTAATGCAACTGACCAGCTCAGACTGAATCCATGCATTTAAAAAATAGATATTTATTATATAAAACTGTTTGGATCATTATAAAAAATATGGGTAAAAAAAAAGCCTTGGTGTGTCACTTTTGTCTACACACTGTTAATGCAGCCATGAAAAAGAAAATGGGCCTTATGAGTCAACTTTTGACGAGTGTCTTGGCTAGCAAATATTGTCAAGAATTCCAGATAGTTGTAATTCTACGTTCACACCGGCGTCGAACATGCGTTCAAGTGACCACTTCCAACGACTGCATTCACACGAACCGTGGCAACTTGCGTTCAAGCTACCACTTTTAATGGAAAGTCTACGTAAACGCACGTCAGCCATTGTTTCGGGCTTACGGGTTCAGAATTCTCATGTTCACGCGACGTGAACATGAGATGCAAGTTTGTTTTATGCAAGTTATTCAGTCCCATCGCAGCCCATAGATACAAATCGGCTGTTCATTGATTTCGCACTGGAAGTTCAACCAGTTGAAATTTTGACTGCTAAATAGCAAAAATGTGTTCAGGGACTCGGATCTGGTAGTGACGTGTGGGTTGCGTCCTTTTCAAAACACGGAAGTTCTAACCACTGTAAATATGACCACGAAGGAGAAATTAGTCATTGCGGTTAGCGCATTGCCAGAATTCTATGACACCAAGTCTTTCATATGACGGAATGGAGCTGTGAAAGTAAAAACCTATGGCAAGGTTTCTGAGATTTGCACTGATTTGACCTTTAGTACCAAGCCTCTTCCAACTGTTAGTACATGCGCTAGTATCAGGTAGCGACAGTCCTGTGTGAACACTGTAGCCTAAATGTGCGTTCAAGAACCTGCATTCTGCATATTTTGAAATCTATTAGTAAAACCTTTGTTAAGATGTATTTCTGTGAAGGATCTCACATCACAATCATACCATCTGATTTAGCTTTGAGTCTTCATCCACACATATCATCATCAACAAATGGCCATTGCTACTTCTTCCCCTCTTGCAATGCTCTATGGACTTTTGTTCCCGTTCTCACTAAAATATATTGTATATCACATTTTACAACAACTGATTGTCCAAATTTGCGGTAAATTACATTTAGATAAATAGATATATTAGCAAAAGGGCTACAGTCAGAGATCCTTAATGTTGAAGATTAGTTCACATATAATTTTGGCTTAAATAAATAGCTTTCATCACTTAGTAGGCAACAGAGTAGAATTCATTGATTTTTTTGTCTGAATTATGTATCTAGTTTTGACTCGAACTTGTTAATTTTTCATATAGGAGATTGCTTATGTAAAGACATCACATATCATTTGTCTGCTCCATCGTTTCACATCTCCATGCCCTAAAAGAAATCATCCGTTTTTGTTAGGATCAGCTGCTTGGTTGTGGCTGTTTGCTTTTGTTTGTGAACTCATTGGTGGGCCACTGCTGGATGTTTGGCTGTCTTTTCTCCCAGGACAGTGACAAACACTACCCCACAGCAAAGACCTTGCCACGCTCATTTAACTCCATCAGTCTCTACAGAGGGCGATACTGAGCACCACAATGACGTTAATAAAACGCTCCGACCCCTGGGGGGCAAACTCATTTGTCAAATGTGTGCAATTCTGCTCAAATCTTTCTTTCTTTTTTTCTTCGTCGATGCTGTTTAATATATTGTCTGCTTCCCTCTACCTCGGGGGACTGTTTTTTTCCCTGTTTTCTGCTGTCTAATCATATTTCAGAAATATTTTCAACTGACTTTACATTTTCCAGCTTCGCTGAGCTATCGTTTTCAGGGATTTTACTCTCTTCATCAAAAAATAAAAAGGAAAGCATGCTAAGCATTGCACACGACAGTAAACACACATGTCTCTCTATGTTGTTTGTCCTTTAAGATAAAACAGAGGATGAGCTGGAGATGACCACGGTGTGCCACAGACCAGAAGGTCTGGATCAACTGGAGGCTCAAACCAACTTCACCAAACAGGAACTGCAGATCCTCTATCGAGGCTTTAAGAACGTACGTTCAGATTTCGTCTCCAGAAATCAACACCCATGTGATCTAGGTGGATTAATGCAACAGAATTCTGTTTTTGCACAGGAATGTCCCAGTGGTGTCGTAAACGAAGAGACCTTCAAACATATTTATGCACAGTTCTTCCCACATGGAGGTAGATTTTATTTTTTGTGCAGTTTTTTACTCAATGATTTGTTTGTTAACAGACTGATTGCTGTTGTTGCAGATGCAAGCACGTATGCACACTATCTTTTCAATGCATTTGACACTACAAACAATGGCTCCATCAAATTTAAGGTAAACAAGGACAAAGGCAGAATTTCTTGACTGTTATTCAGGTTTTCTCCTAAAGATTTACTCCTTTTTGACAGGACTTTGTGATGGGTTTGTCAACTCTGCTGAGAGGCACACTGAGGGAAAAGCTGGAGTGGACATTTCATCTTTATGACATCAACAGAGATGGATACATAAACAGAGAGGTGAGATGGAGCTCCCACTGTTTGAACAGCGTTTCATGTGTTATGTCAACCCTTTGTGCCGCCACACCATGAACAACGGGCCTTTTTTGCAGGAAATGACAGAGATTGTGAGGGCCATTTACGACATGATGGGCAAATACACCTACCCAGCAATAAAGGGAGACGTCCCACAGCAGCACGTGGATGCCTTTTTTCAGGTTAATTTGTGGCAAACGCTGTTAAAATGAATACATTTGAACCTTTTTTTCTACCCAATACCAGTTTGTTTATAGCAAATATTTTCTTTTGACATTTTCCGTACTGTATTTTCCGCACTATAGGGCGGATTATAGGATTATAAAGCGCACCGTCACGAATTGTCTATTTTCGACATGGGGCCCCGAACTATAAGGCAAATTAGGCAAGACAGAAACGTCAGAGTTAAACCCGCACGTCCGTACTTGTTTGTAACATGCTACACATTAGCCACATTAAAAGTGTTAGCTGTGTTGGCGTATTCACAATACCTGTTACTCCCAACCTTGTTTGCATCAAGTACAGTTTTTTAGTGTGCCTTGTAGTACGGAAAATACAGTATTCTTTCGGTTAACATTGTTGCAAGTTGCCTTAAAAATATGCTAGTTACTGATGTTTTTTTCAACAGAAAATGGATAAAAATAAAGATGGAGTGGTGACTTTGGAGGAGTTTGTTGTAGCCTGTCAAGAGGTACGTTGCTGCTTATTTATAAAACTATTAGAAATGCGGGAAGAATAACATAGAAAAGCTTTATCTAGCTTGGAATATGTCATTGTTTTAAAGTTGCAGCACGTTAGAATATTGTATAAAATCGCATGATTTAGTCTATGAACCCATTACACGGACACACATATGTCATCCCTTAAAACTGTGCAAAATTTGAACAATAGTGAAACTATGCTGCAGTTAATAAACATGTAACCTTTTAATAGCTGTGTGGAGGCAGCTGCAGGGTGAGTAGGTGCTGGGCTTAGGGAATCCTTAGGAAATGTTTTGTTTTTGCAGTTAACTCTCTAAAATCTTCTATGTTTTACATTTACATCAAGTCCCCACTCCGATCATCTTCTGATTTATAGTAAAAGAGTTCTCAGTGGACTTTTAAATATAATTATGCTGTTTTAGCCAAAAACAATTTTTACCCCTTGTGCTATCCTATGACCCCCACCCTTACATTGACATGAAAAAAGTGGATAAAGGTGAAGGGGATTTCATGTAATCCATGGACACCAGTGAAGATCACAAATCATTGAAGAAAAAAGGTTCAGTGCACTGTCTAGTGGGTCTAAATGACCCAACTCCCAATGTTAAAGTGCCTAGGAAAGCACAAGGGTTAAAAACTGTTGTTTTCTAGGACATAGTTTCTGCAGAGCAGCAGTAGTTCATCAGAAATTCACATCTGAGTTTTAGGCGGAAACGTTGGTACATGACAACCCCTTGCCTGACCCCGTCCCTGCTGCTGAAAGCTCTCTGTTTACATAAGGCTACATTCACACTGCAGGCTGAAACGACCCAATTCCGATTTTTTTGCCCCTACATGACCTGTATCTGATCTTTTCATGACAGTCTGAATGACACAATTCCGATCTTTTTAAATGCGACCCAGGCCACTTGGGTATGTTGTCCTGAATCCGATACGTATCCGAATCTTTTGAAATGCGATCTCCGTCTGACCGGCCAGGCCACATGAATCCAACCTGTATGTCATTGGTGCGCTACAAACTTCATCATTCTGCATTGAAGTAGGCGGGAACGAAAACATAAACAACAACCATGGCGGACAATGCTGCTGAGACCAGTCAGTGGAAGGGAAACAAGGTCATTGATTTGATTAATATTTTGGGTGACGGCTCCTTTCAGGCCAATCTCAACGGCTCTTATCGCAACCAGGCAGTTTTTGAAAACATTTCCAGCGAAATGGCCGAGCGTGGTGTTGAACCTTTCCCGAGATTACTTTTACCTTTCCGACTGTGGTAAGAAGCAGCGCGGGGGAGATCTTCTCCAGGGCCAAAGGCGGATCCTCCTTCGGGGTTCACTTCCCCATTCGGACCCTCAGATTCTCCAGGGCGGGTTAATAAAGAGTCAATAGCATTTATTATATAAACTTATTTATTATTACCGATCTCCTTCCTTCATAACACACAACACGAATGCGTGCACCCGATACACTTCTGCTGCCCCCCCCAGACACACACACACACACACTCTCTCTCTCTCTACAAGCTCTCTCCTTTCTTACACACACACACGCTGCCCCAGCACATAAACATCCCCATTCCACAACAGTGGATACAGACGATCCCGGCTCCAAATGAAAAGATTGTAATTGTGCTGGCTCCTTTGTGAAAATAAATGTAATAATGCAAAAAGAGCTCCGCCATTGACAACACTGTTGTTGACATCCATTGTTAACGTTAGCTTCTTCCGCAAACAACAATGACGTCGTTCACCGTTGTTTACTCTTCTGCACATCCAGGTCACTTCTGGGTCATTTCACATTTGGATTTAATTGGAAATGGGAACCGCCTTGCAAAAACATCAGATTTTTTCAAAAAATTGGAATTGAGCATTAAGCCCTGCAGTGTGAACGTAGCCTAATGCTAGCCTGCAGCCCCTCAAATCCCAAACCTAACATTACTGGTGCAACAAAAATGGCGAGCAATACCAGAGCTATCCCACCGCAGAGTTTCAGTTTAGAGGCAATTTAACGAGGACAAAAAATAAAGACGTACTAGACGTACATTTGTCTGCAAGTAGATGTATCAGAATAGAGCAGAGCAGGAAGCTTGTGGTCCATCCAATGTAGTTGATACAGACCAACTAGCTTTGCCAATGGCATTTTTTTTATTCGTTTGCTCCTGATTCACCACAATTTGAATAAAGAAATACTCAGAAATGCAATTTTAAAGCTTAAATTTCTTTATGCATGTCCTCCGTCATTAGAAAAAAATGCTACACAAACATGTTGAGAACAACAAAACTCCATTGTTCTTTAACAAAGACATATACTCTTTTGAAGATGTCTGATCTTTATCATACACATTTATGGAGGCTTTCTGCTGCATCTGTTCTGGCAGCTCAATTATATCGGAAAGTAATCTTTTCACTTTACACCTCTGTTATGTCCAGCAATAGTAGGTTTTGGGCAACAGAGTAAAAAGGAGCAGCTTCCACGATAGCTGTTTCACTGTGATTTCAGTTACAGATCGCAAGACCCCACCCTTTTTTAGAAAATTCCAACTCTATGGCTGGCAAAAATGATAAATGACAAATTAAAAGAATTTGTTTCTTCATTGTAGTGTTGCACAAGCTGCATAAGTACCAAATAAATTAAACTGTTCCAATATAAATCAAGAATTTCTTCAAAAATAATTTTCTTTGCAAATAAAATATCTTGTACATTTGCCACGATGTAATACAAATCATGTTTCTCAATAAGGGAACAAAATAGTATATTTTGACTTGTTTGGTGTTTCTTTTAAATTACTTTTGCAAAATGGTAATGTTTTTCAAGATGACATTTGTACAATAACTTAGGTAAAGCTATTGTTTTTATGTGTCTCTTTATTTCTGCAGCTAAACATGTAAAGGTGCAGAGACAGCATGCTAATTCTTCATTCCAATTTAATTGGATCCCTGTTCTCTCCCCAGGATGAAACCATGATGAGATCCATGCAGCTGTTTGAAAACGTCATGTAGGACGAGTGGAAATGAAGGAGACAGGGACATGTAAAATAGGAGGTCTCTTTGTGAGTGCATGTGTGTGGGTGCATCCGTGCTGTACCTCCTCTTCCTCCTCTACCCATCCCATCCCACTGAGATCTGGATCAACCGGAGTCTCCGATGACTCAGATGGGGGGACCAGAGGAAGAGCACAGCCTTCATGTCAGGGTTTGATGCACAGCAAGAGTCATGTGACAGCCTTGGACTTTTACGCTTTTTAGCCCTGTCACGATAGACATATAAACTAAGACAGCCCTGCATTACAAGGCTCCTCCTGACCTTTAAAAAAAGCCATGACTTTCAGGAACTGAACTATTTATTTTTTTGAATCCTTCTTTATCCAACTGTAATTGCATGTTTTGAAGTCTTTTTCCATTCAAAACATTTATTTATAGAAGTGTTGTAGTGTTCTGTTTCGCCATCTAATATATTGACAGATTTTATTGTCATGTGCTGGATTTATTGATGCAGTGACCCCTGTGATTTATTTGCCTATTTCTTTAAGTCTGTCTAATAACGATATCATTTTCTAGGTGTCTTTTTTGTTTGTTTTTTTTAAATCCAGACTGGAGCTCAACTTTTAAAGCAGAATTTTTTTTTTTCATGTTTCTTTTAGGCAAATGTGTGCGCTTTCAAAGCGATAACATGTGCATTAATTTTGGTCAGTCAAAAATGATGAATCATATTTAAATAAACTGGTACCAGTTATTGAATGATGTAAGTTGATGTTAATGAGCAAAGCCCAACAAACGCTACAACAATTGCGTCACTCACAAGCCTTCTCTGCAGTTTTGTGGTTTTCTGCAAGTGTGTTCTAAAGCTCCACCATCAACAAAAATTCACCAGGATTAAGTGACTGCATCGCTAAAATATTAAACATTGTTCTTTTGCAGACAGTGGAGCAGTTTTTTCTAACTGTGTGGTTCATCTGCTAAAGATTTAGTTTGAATCTGAAGTGTTGTATCCCTTAAAGAAAACAAAGGCATAAGAATAAATGTATACGTTTTTTTGTTTTGTTTTTGAAGTTCAGGTTTTTGGCTCTTTTTTTGTAAAAGTTGTACAAAAGTTTTTCTGGAATGTTTCATGGGTTTCCCCTATAACTGCATTGCTGAAAAGACTGCAGTCTTCTGAAAGAAAAAAAAAAACAACACTTGACGAATGAATTATGTATGTACAGTAGCTGGGGCATGGATGCTGTGCACCAAAGTCCTAAAAGATTTTCAGGCTGTATATGAGCAGCAGACTGTATTATGCAGCAGCTCACATAACGTTGTAGAATCTCAAAATATCTGAAGGGGAGATTACTGCAGGTCTTTTCTCGCTGCTGATGTCAGACTGTACAATCACTATGAAGAACTGCATGGTTGCGCTCATGGTGCAATTAAACCCTAAAAACTGTATGTTTTTGATACAGTTTCTTTTGATGAGAAATAAACATATATATATATATATATATATATATATAGAGAGAGAGAGAGAGAGAGAGAGAGAGAGAGAGAGAGAGAGAGAAACAGGTAAGATGAAGTGTAGTTAAAAAAGCGGCTCTGAAAATGATCATTATATGTTGATGCAATGAAAGAAATATCTTTTTTTTATTCCACTCCAGGGTTAACTGTTTTGTTCCATCATACAAGTATTTTTGTTTCTTTTGCCTTCTTTAGAAAAACTTGACAAATTAAAGAAAAGACAGAAGACCCTCCTTGGTTCCTACAGTGAGTGGATACCAAATTAGCACATTCAATAAATTCATTGTTTTAGAATTTCTTTCAAGATGGAAAAACTCTGTTGGTCTGGACCAAATCCACATAATTTGGTCTGGATCGAATTCTGAACTTTGTACTACGGGAACTTCTGAGAAAGGTTAGAGGAGAAGCCGCCAAGTAGCCGAAAGTCGGCTTCTTGGCTGGCTGCTAACAAATATTTAACAGCGAGGAAGAGCATTCCACGGTTCCTGAATCAATATGACCAAGTATGTGCCCCTGCATGGAAAAGTCTTCAGCTGACTCAAGCAGCCGAAATATTAAGGATTCTATTTTCAGAGAATAATTATAATCCGGATGAATGGAGGAAAGTGCAGTAACTCATTGCATTGAAGTAAAAAAACAAACAAAACACAGATGATCTTTGTTCTAATTTATTTGTGATTTTCGTTCATATATTTTAAGAACTCACTGATTCTTGAGAGTTGGTGCAAAAGACATTTAGAAAAACTGAATCCATTCTATTTGCTCTTCATACAGTTCGAAAAAATGTTTAGATTTTCATGATATTAATTGTTTTATACATTTTTAACCCTCATTTTAATTTGATATAAATGTTTTCATAATTATAAAGAGTTAATGTTTTTCAATGCTGGTGACTTATGTGACCTAATGCAGAGGACAAGAGAAATAATAGGATGCCTAGCCCCACTAGTTGTGCATTTAAGCAAATATATCTTTAAAAAATAATCTATAATTTGTATCTTGGTTTCGAGTTACTTTTCCCCCTCTGCCCTCATTGTTTCAACCTGTGTCTCATTTGTCTGTATGCATTTAAGTCTTGTCTTTCCCTTCCTCTTGTGCTGGTCCATATTATGTGTTTCCCCTATTTTGAGTGCTTCGTGATTTGAGTTTTGGTTTGCCTGCTAGCAGTGGGGTTTTTTTGTTTGTAGTTTTGTGACCTTATTAAATCTCCTGTTCTCCTGGAACTCTTGCCTCCTCCTCTCTGCACCTGGGCACCCACAATCCCCTTCGTGACAACGACAAAAGCAAAGGACTACAAAACAACCTCATCTGCTCATGAAAAATATAAGATGAGCTGTGATCAAAAGTTAAAAAGTCACAATGTGTCTTTGTGTCAAAGACATGATCCGTTCGGTTAATGTGCTCGTATCGCCAGTCTGTTCTTCCTACTTACCTTGTCCAAAAACATTGCAGAGTTTGCCTTGATGTGAAGCTGCAGAGGCAGACAGAGACTGTCAATAAAGTACAAAGACAAACAGAGGTTTCTCAATAACTCACCATAAATAATCACAAAAATATCACAACTACTTATAAGACTTTTGTTAAAACATACTCCACAGAAACCTTTATTATTCCTCTTTCTCTTATAGTGAGCCAGCACGTTCAGGTAAAGCAAGTTGTAGACATGCCCTTATATCCTTGGTTTAGGAGTATGACTGTCATAGTCCTAAAAGATATTAAAGAGAATTCTGACAAAAATTATAGCACAAATCAGAAAAAATGATGGCAAAGTTGACCACACTCAACACATGGGGCCCCCAAATCCAGGCCTCGAGGTCCGGTGTCCTGCTGGTTTTACAGAAACCCTGCCTTATTTGCTGCTGATTACCTGGATCAGGTGTGTTTAGCCAATAAGGAGCTTCAATGGCAGGTTTGTTGGAAAACATGTAGGACACAAGCCCTCGAGGCCTGGATTTGGGGACGCCTGCCCACTGTCATAAATCATATCAGAACTCAGACCAAATCACAACTCTGTCTCCCCCTCTGGTCACCAGCGGGAACCATCTCCAGAGTTCTTACCACACATCCTGAATGCTGCAACCCTGACTCTAAGGCCGCCTTTACACTGCATGGTTCAAGTGACCCAATTCCGATTTTTTCGTCTCACGTGGCACAGATCGGATATGATCGGTGAACGTGTAAGCAGGACAAAAGCACATGGATTCTGTTTTTCTCAGATCGGATACAGGCCTCTCTCGTATGTGGAAATAAATCGGAAACTAATCGGATACGTGCATTTGCATGTGCCATGTAAGCAGACAAATCGGATATTCCCCAGTAAATGCGAGTCGTACCTCAGTGACATCAATTCAGGACACCACCAACTGAGATCACATGACTTATTAAGGTGCTTTTTGTGCGCTGATTTTGCTGTCAGCGTGTTACCTTTCAGCCTCAGGCTTCAGACCGTAGTTGGAAACCGCTGTTATGTCCGGTCCGGACGCAAACGGTAACTAATGAAGCGGGACACCGTTGCTATGGAACAGGCTAGAAGCCGTTTATTTCTTTGGGGGGCGTGTATGATGGGGACCATGTGTGTGTGTGAAAGCGCGCACGCGTCATTGCGTGTGTGTGTGTGTAAGGAGAGAGAGTGGGGTCTGAGCGCGGAGCGGGGGACTGTCAGAGAACCGTAAATTAAAAATAAGGTGTCTCCCCCAAAAGTTTTGGAGTCTTTCTTAACCCACTCTGGAGGCTGAGGGTTCAGAACGGAAAAGAGAACCCTGAGGAAATCTCCCGTGCGTTTCTGATCACGGTCGGAAAAGAGAAGTCATCGCGCAGGAAAGGTTCAACACTTGGATCAAACTGTTAGTACAGCACGTCTGCCAACACTTCCTCATTCAAAACTCAGCCCTCCTTCTTTTCCTCTCCCACGCATCCCCTCTGGAGCGCCCAAGGCAACGCCTCCTTCCGTCGCCGCCTTGCCTCCATGACAACCGCAGTCACACAAAAGTCCGAAAGAGGTCCGCGGAATTCAGAAATACTGCTACGTAGTCCTCAGAATGTCCACGTTTGATAGTTTCAGCATTGTATAGTGTAAATGCAAAAATCAGATATGGGTCACTTTTAAAATATGATGTAAGCGGGTCGTCAAAAAAATCGGATATAGTCAGAAAATCGGATATGGGCATGAAGACCTGCAGTGTAAATGCGGCCATAGTCTTATAGACTCAATCGACCACAGCATACTTAAGCACTGCACTGAGCCTCTCAGTATGTAGTATTGTTTTTGCCACTCTGCCTTCATTACTGAGCGTCATATCTGGGCCTGATCTTCTGTCTTTTGTCGCTGTTTGCTGTTTGTCTTTTGGCTGTTATCAACCCCTGCCTGCCTGACCCTGTTTTACCTTCGTGTACTTTTAGCTGAGCTAATAAACCTGCTGCATTTGGATCCAGCCGTCCGTTCCGTAGCAACGGCATCATTACCTGCTCTCTGAACGACTGGCTTCTGCAGCGTTTGACAGCTGTCCCTTTTCATGAGGCTCACCAGGCCCGCTTCTCTCATGCTGCTTAGTTTGAAAGACTTGGAGCAAAGTCAGCATTTTGCATGTTGTTGGTGCAAAATGCAGTAGCCACATTTGATATACTACACTTGTTATAACTACCAGTGGTGGTTCTACACTAACTTACTCCCTGGGCGAGTAACCCCACCACCCCTCCCCTTCTTTCTGACACACGCGGCTCCGTCTCTATGACAGGAGCGCGCAGCTGCGGCCTAGAGATGATTGTTAGCCTGAAAAAGACTCCCAATTACCTGTGTTAGTGTGATTCACCCAGCCTTTGAATTTCTTAGGTATATCATTGCGATCATGGAAAATGCCGCCCCCTGTAATGTGCCGCCCTGGGCAACCGCCCACCTTGCCCATATCATAAACTGCCACTAATAACTACATTTCCCCAGCATTTGGCTGAGAGCGCCATGCGCTGAAATGATGACAACTCAAACTGCTTTAAGGTGTAGGTACCATAACCGTTTGGCCCGGAACTGTGGAAGTTTTTTTAGTGCATAATTAAAAATAAAAGCCAAAACCAGAAATGCAAAATGAAGCTGCATCAAATGACTCAAAATTAAAATGAAAAAGCAATTCTTCCAAATGCTTTTTCCTTTTCTACTTCAACACAGCTTATTCTGTCAATTAAAATGATAACAAAAGTGGTATTTGACATTTGATTTTCAAAAAGTTTTCTAGTAAATGTGCAACAAAATTCAATTAGAAATATCTAATTTGACCATTAAAAAGGGTTAACAGAAATGCTTTTTCATTTCCACAATGTAAACTGCATCAAATGACTCAAAAATAAAATTGAATGTTACTCGTTTAAAATGCTTTTTCTATTTCTTCTTTAACATCGCTCATTCTGTGACATCATCATCAAAAATGCAAAGAGGGGATTGCATTTTCGTTTTCAAATTCACCCCGCAAAAAGTGTAGCATACGGAAGAGGATTAGGGCCATGGAGAAATAAAAAAAAAGGTCATAGACAATTCTGACTTTAAAGTCAGAATTCTGACTTTAATCTCAGAATTCTGACTTTAATCTCAGAATTCTGACTTTATTCTCAGAATTCTGACTTTAAACTCAGAATTCTGACTTTAATCTCAGAATTCTGACTTTAAACTCAGAATTGTGCGCTACAGTCGCATGTGAGCCACATTCTTCAGCACTGCAGAGTCCAAGGAGCTGCCGGAGTGAAACCAACAAAATTGACGTGTGTAAGTGTCTTTTTGCACGCTGAGGGTTGACCAGAGGAGGTCATTTCGCTAATGGAAGAACAGAGGGTAAGTAAAAAGAAATTGTTTTAAACTGAATCTTGTAAATGAACGCAGGCTATGCTAGCATTTTGCATCAGTCATGCAGGGCTTTGCATTGCTGGTGCAAAAAAATGCTTTTGATAGCACCCATTGTCGTGCCCGTTTATATCAACAACTACCTTATAATTTCGTTTTTTATACCCTTCAGAAAATACTCTCTGCGTATGTCTAACAGATTGTCGTGTTTTACTATGCAGCATACCCACTGATCTTTTAGTTTACACGTCCAACACAATAACTTTAACGTTCGGTTTCAGCCTTCTCTTCACGTGACAGACACGTTCTCTATTTTTATTATCTCATTGTTAAACAAACACTCTGCAAACGACGGTCCCCCGTCACAGAATCATACCCTTTCATAACATTTAATACAATATTATAGTTTTTGTTATTCTGTATCTGGGCGAGTTTAAATAAAGTTCAGGTGGGGAAAGTCACGTGACACCTCGGAGTAGCGTTGCGTATCCACGGCAACCGCCGTTTCTTCTTCGTTGAACCGCAGCAATGTGTTTACTATTTAGCACATTAGCACCCACATTAAGCTATCGGCACCGCTGCAAACTTCAGGGTACAGTTTATTATTATTTTTACAGTGCGGCTTTTTTTAATTTATTTTTTCTTATTGGGCGGGGGGGGTTTAAACACCGGGAAGCTTGATCGTTACGTCATTATGTACGTACTAGTTCTGCAGAATCGGATGATTGACTCTTCTGTAGTCTACTATCTCTCTCACAGCTACATTTTCATAGTCGGTTCGGATTCACCTGATTAACCACATTTGTCCAGTTTTAGTGGGCATATAAATGGCCAACAAGTACATTTATGTCAAATGTTTGCACACAGCAAGAAAGAAAGAAGCTCCATTTATCACTTTTTTATTTATGCTTCTGAAAATACTACTGGACTTGTTTTTTTCCTATATGTTCCCTGTGACATCAAATAAAACTCATTTCTTTTATAACTAATGTATTTTTCTTTTGTGCAGATTGACAGTGATGTCATCGCTTTGGAGGATCCAGAAATGACACTTCACATCCTTTCCTGTGGAGTCTGCAACACATCATTGCAGAAAGAAGTCCTTTTGCTGAGATTTCTTCCCATCAGATGCTAGACTCTACATTAGACACTGGAAACTTGTTCTTGTTATTATTTTCAAGCACATTTATTTATTTATCTGTCGTTTTTAATGGAGCTATGGTAACAAAGTAATTTAACTGTTTTGTCGTTTTTTCTTATTTATATGTGCGATAGTACATATCTGAGAATACCTGCAGATAACTGACATACCTTTTCCTTTTAATTTGAATTTATTTCTGATTCTTCTTCTGAACCCATTTTGTCCCTTTTGGGATCACAGGGCTGCTGGAGCCTATCCCGGCCTCTTATTTCTTCTGTAAAATTTAAAGAAATATGTATAACTAAACACATTTTTTCTCATTTTATTATTTACTTTTAATTTTCAGTATTTCCATAACAGATGCATCAAATAATAGTAACCTAAGATCAAAAGTATAAAAACAACTGAATTTCCATTATATGATTTATTTGTTTCCTTTTGAAATATTCAGCCACTTGCATTACATGTGTTAGTTCTGACCTTGTAAATAATGTTGGCAACTTCTGTTTAACTCACACATGTGGTAAAAAAAAGGTGTTATGGTTCCAATAAATTCATACAAAAACATTTCAGAAGAAAGACCTTTATTCATACATTTTTATAGAAACATTACAGTTTATAATTTATGACATAGCAACAATTTATCATTAAGTTATGCATATTATAATAGGGAAGGAGTTAAATAAATTTGCTTCTTCTCTTCCCATTTCAAGCATTAACTGTTTAGTTTGTATAATGAAAAGTAAGATACAAGGATGTATACTCAGATTATGACTTATTTTTGTTTCTTTATATATGTGCTGTTCCTGTGTTGAAGGAAGTATGTTCCAATTGATTAAAACAATAAACTCAAATTAATGTTGTTTCTAATAATTGCTTCCAACTTAGAATGGTCTTATTTTCAAAATAAACTTCTCTCAGCTGCACAATGACGTACTGGTCAGCAGGCGTGCCTCATAGCAAGAGGGCTCTGGTTCAAATCCCAAAAGGGTCCTGTGTGGAGTTAGCATGTTCTCCTGCATACATGACCTTCCGGCAGCTTCTTCCATCAGTCCAAAAAACTTGCATCATTATAGTTGATTAATGTAAAGTGTGTAAATGGTGATTGTGTGTGTTGTGTCTGACCCAGAGCTGCATCATCCTCCAAAGTGATGACATCACGGTCAATCTGCACAAAAGAAAAATTAATTAATAATAATAATTTTTTTAAAAAGTATGAGTTTTACTTGATGTCACAGTAAAAATATAAGAAAATAACCATCTTCTTTTTCTCCAAATTAAGTCTTGGCATGTGGAGTTCCATTTTTCTGCATGTCGGCTAATAAGACGATAAAAAAGATATAAAATGACGTGACAGGACGCATGAAAGCTAAATATTGTAATAAAGTCAAAATGTAAAAAAGTCAAAAAGGTGCATGCAAACATGGTGAATGCAAACAACTGCAGTGTGCAGAAATGCACAACTTGAAACTCCGTCCGTGAGACTGTCACAGATGTCACAGATGTCGATAACAGCATACGTAGTTTTAAAAGACGTTTTACAGTTACAAAATGCTAGCATAGTCAGTCGCCGTTTCATTAAAAAATTCTAAATTAATCTCTTTTTACTCACCTTCTGTTAACACAGTGGCCTCCTGGTAAACTTCAGCACGCAACGAGAAACTTAAAGAGGACATTTTCGTTAGTTCCACTCAGCATGTATGACTCCACAGTGCTGCTAAAGCTAACTGAAGGAAGTAGCTCACAGGCCTCCATAGTTCTGAGATTAAAGTCAGAATTCTGAAGAATGTGGCTCACATGCGACTGTAGCGCACAATTCTGACTTTAAAGTCAGAATTCTGAGATTAAAGTCAGAATTCTGAGATTAAAGTCAGAATTCTGAGTTTAAAGTCAGAATTCTGAGAATAAAGTCAGAATTCTGAGATTAAAGTCAGAATTTTCTATGCGCTTTTTTTTTCTTTGTCCATGGCCCTAATCCTCTTCGGTAGTAGCACAAGTCAACACCTGTGAGCATTTCCACTGGGGAGGCGGGGCGATGACGTCAGTGCTCACTGTTCTTCTGCGCTCTTTGCCCTCCCAGCAGTGTTGCCAAATTGGGCAGTTTTGGTTCTAAATTCTAAATGGCTTTAGAGGAGTAGGCAAAATTTAGGTGATTTTAGGGTCGGTCTGGCAGTTCTTATTTTCTCATGAAAATATATTACCGGACTGTGTGGCTGTTGGAGTTCTGCGGAGCTTCTATGTACTGGAGCTCTGTGAACGCACCAGGTCGGGTGTGGGAGGAGCTACCAGCTATTTTTTTTTAGCCGGATCGCTACATGGAGCGGTGTCTGTGTCACTCACTATCTCATTTACAATGCATGGAAGACACTGGGATTATTGAGAGATCATGTTTAGTTATTTGGAAAGGTTCTTCATGGCTATCATGTTTCTGTGTTCGAGTTCATCCCAGAGAGAGTCTCTGCTTCAGCTTCCAGGCATGATGGCCACTGGAGGCTGCGGTTTTCCATCTCCCTCTCTGACCGAGTCTGAAAGCTTGCTGTTCTGCGTTAATCCGAGAGGGAAAAAATTAAAACCAGATTTATAATTATTGTATCGATGAAAATAAAAGAAAATATCATAAAATTCAGGTAAAGTGTTTAGGATCAGGCTAATATGTGTCAAAAACAACATTTAACTTCGGATGCATTTAAAGTCCTTACCGCGGGCAATGCCACAATGTGCATCTTGGCTGTAAATATGTGGGAAAAACTTCAGCCTTTATTTTGTCTGGACACGATTGGAAACACAAATTCACATGATTGCATGGTTTCTCAGGACTGCCCGAAGTGGCACTTCCGCCTTCAAAAGACGCCTCAAAGCTACTCTTCGGCTCAGAGACTCGGTTCTCCCGGGAGACATGGTCAGATTGAGGTCTGAAGCGTCCTCCGGAGCGTTGTACATTACAAAGCACCCTTCCCACGAAGACTCCTGCTGCACTGATCAGACATGCTTGGCTCGCACAGAGCATGTAGCCACACCAAGTGAGCACTGACATCATCGCCCCGCCTCCCCCCTGGAAATGCTCACTGGTATTGACTTGTACTACTTGCGACATCTGTGGCATTGTGCTGTGTGATACAACTGAAGATTTCAGAGTGGCCTTTTCTTGTGGCCAGTCTAAGGCACACCTGTGCAATAATCATGCTGTCTAATAAGCATCTTGATATGGCACACCTGTGAGGTGGGATGGATTGTCTTTGCAAAGGAGAAGTGCTCACTATCACAGATTTGTGAACAATATTTCAGAGAACTGGTTATTTTGTGTATGTGGAAAATGTTTCACATCTTTGAGTTCATACCATACCAAAGTGTTGCGTTTATATTTTTGGTCAGTGTAATTATGCTCCAGAAAAACTTGGAACTTCTGTTCAGAAAGTGAGATTGAACTTTTGTCACAATTTAAATTTGAATCTCATGTAAAACCTTTTTATTAATGTTTTTTTAATCAAAAATATTAACATTCCATGACTTTTCCAAAACTTTACAGAAGATTTCGTTTTTCACAAACTTTTCAAGAACTTAAAAAATTGCATTTTCAATTTCCAAAACTTTTGTAGGTTTTTCATGACCGTATGAACCCTGTATCAAACGCCTCACAAAATCTGGGAAGAAAATGAAGCTTTCGGCAGTAATAACGTCTGAATAATCAATCAAATCAGAAACTAGCTTTAGATTGTTTTAAATGCATCTGTCTTTCAAGATGAATTTCTAACACCCCCGAAGCTCTAACTTCCGCCGAGCTGTAGGAGGCGCTCTCACTCACTGGATCACTTCCGTTTCAGCAGAGTAGAAGAACAGCCCCATCAGTCCTTCCATCCACGATCAGTGATTGTTCCCGTGCAGATCAGAAGCGGTCGTGTCAGTCAGCAAAATGAACGGTTTGGACGAAGAATCGTTGGCACCACAGACATTTTTATATGGTAAGAGATGTTGGTAGGTTTGCTATTCTTCCTCGTGCACTTTGGACACACACGTGTGCCTGTGTGTGTAGCTCGTGCGAGGAGGTGGAGCGGCCGCTGAGGCGCGAGCGGTCCATTTTTGAATAAAATTGAACGTGTAACGTTAAAGAAAGGGACATAAAACGTGTAGTCTGTTTTTATTTTGTGACTTATGTGTTTTATTGACTGAATCATGACTGGAAATACGGCGTCAGACTTATTACGCACATGCTCCTGGAATATATCAACATGGCGGTCGCCGTGCTTTTTTTTTTCCAAATGTAAACGACATTTCTGACAAATACAGCTCATATTAATATTACTTTTAAATTTGCGCTACCTTAAGATATTCGTTGTGAAAAAAAAATAAATATAAAAAAAGCTTTAAATTAAATTGCAAGACCATGAAGTAATTTCTAGAAAATTCGACAACGTGGTTTCCAGCGTGCCGTTAGGCCCCTCCCCCTTTTAAGCTGACCTAATAATTAATTCCCTTTAGAAATATACTTTACGTATATATTTATTCACATTTGTTTATAATACCATTACATATATGTTCTTTTGTTCTTCATTTCATGATGTTATACGTTTTAGTCCTTTTATTGTAATTTGTTTCGTTTGCCACGTGGTGCAGAGTAAAAAAGATTCTTTTAAATAAAGATTTATTTTAAGATGGTGAAACAGTTGTTTAGAAATGAAGTCAAAATAGTTTATATCTTCCAGTAAGTCATTACAAATTTGAGTTTTATTCCTGCCAACACTTAAAACACTATTTAGTCTCTAGATTTTGTTTTTATTTTAAATAAATTATATCGAAGATAAAATATGGGAACTTTAAAACTGTTAAGCAGAAATTAAATACTTTTTTTCTCCCACGTGGTGCATCGTTTAGAGCGCCCTCTAGTGTTTGATATGTTCTCTCATTTTAAAACCGTTTTTTGTCTTTTAGGATGCACATTGGAGGCTGGTAAGGAAGTGCTCTTCAGTCCTGAAGATGATGAGCTGGAGCATCAGTTAGATCTCAAACTGGTAATTATAATGAAATGAAGACTACAGTTCTGTGATGTTTGAGCTCTCGTGTCAAAACGATATCTATGCACATCAATGGATATATTTTGAATTTTAGCTTGAAGTCCTGTTTGTGGGTTTAAATGAGTGGATTTTTATCATTTTAAAATGCAGATAAAATTTCTGACTTTATTTAATGAATTGAAATGGTTTGCATGTTCTCCCCGTGCATGCGTGGGTTTTCTCCGGGGTCTCCGGCTTCCTCCCACCATCCAAAAACATGCTACATAGGTTGATTGGCAACTCTAAATTGTCCATAGGTGTGAGTGTTAGAGTGAATGGATGTGTGATTGAGGATATTCCACCCAGTCCAGGGTATCCCTTGCCTATGCCCAAGTGGCCGGGATAGGCTCCGGCAACCCCGTGACCCCAAAAGGGAATAAACGGTTAAGAAGATGAATGAATTGAAATGTATTGAATTGAAATGCATTAAAAGTCCCACTTGATCGTTTATCAAAGTGTTCCCAGTGGCACAGATGCAATGACACCTCTTTCATCTGCTCCTGATTCATGACTTAAAATATACTCAAAAATTCAGGTTTAAACTCAGTTTTCTTTAAATATGTCCTTCATTGTGAGAAGAATGCTACAAGAATGTTTAAAACACAGCTCAGACCTTGTCTTGTTTTCCCCTTCAGGCCTGTGTTGACCCCAGCACCAAAGACGAGCTTAACATGGTGGAGGTGGAAGGACAGAACGCAGAGGGGCAGAAAATCAAGGCAGCTCTGGTGTCACTCAAACCCTCCACTCTTCCAAGTGTAAGTACCCACAGTTCTCCTTCACACACCTGAAAGGATATTTTATGGTTAGCCTTCGTACGGAGGACTGTACTGACAGATCTCAAATTTCTGAATATTTTTTTTTTCTAAAGAAAACTTTATTTTAAACAAGATCTGTGACATTGATGTGTTGTAGGTTAACTCCCTTAAGCCCCTTCTGTTTGTTTCGGCGCATTTAAATATAGATTTGTATAGCCAGCTTGTGTGACCCCGCATGCTTGATTTCGTAGGTGTGTCTCGGCGGGTTTACGATCACACCCCCTGCAGTTTTCCGTCTGAAGGCGGGTTCCGGTCCGATCCATCTGAGCGGACAGCACCTCGTCAGTAAGTGTTTTTCTGAAGATGGTTCTTTTATCTGCCCTTCTGTGGGTCTGCATACATCACACCATCTGCTGTCTAATCTGCTTTCAGTGATGGAGGCGGATCAATCCTTTGAAGAGGAAGACGACGAGGAGGAAGAGGAGGAGGAGGTGAAAACATCAAAGAAGAGGCCTGCTTCATCCCCTGCTGCAAAATCTCAGGTTTGACCTAAAAACTTTAACAATTGTCATCAAATGTGATGTTTTGGTTTTTACCTTCTTCTGATCTGCTGACAGAAAAAGATGAAAATGGACTTGGATGATGATGAAGAGGAAGACGACGATGATGATGATGAGTGAGTATTAACGTTGTGTCGGCAAATGTTTTCTTTTCTATGTCTGGGTGTACTCAGAAATCCATGTGGTGTTTGGGCCCAAAGTGGGATTGTCCTGGATCAGGTGTTTGTCTCTCGGGTCATTTCCTGAACTATATTCATATTTAGAAATTTGACTTTTTTCCTCTAACATATCAGACTGTGGAGAAAACTGCATGTGATCAACTTAAGCTGTTCATTCGGTGGCAATCCAATTCATGAATCCAGACCAACGATTCTCAGATCAAGCTACAATAAACATTCTACCGTTTGCACATGCAGTGGGTGTAAGAACATTAAAGTATGCATTTAAAATCATGAAAACAGTACCTTTTTTTAAATTTAAAATGGCAGATCCGAATCTGTGTCATTCTACAACATGCCAAAGTTTTCTTTTTGTTAACTTCAGAAGTAAGCGGCGCATAAACATCACTGTTTTGGATCATTTTCTATCAAATCCTGAAAATGTTTTCCACCTTCTTCTGACCATTAAAGTTTTACTGACAGTTCCAGTAGATGAACACACCTAAATAAATAATGATTCTGTAAGAGTCAGAAAACGCACAGTCCTTAAAGAGTTTCCAACACGCACATTTTATAAACTAACACTTCATTTGTGGGGGAAATGTCAAAATTCACACATTCCAGTGTGTCCTCCCCACTGTGCTAGCAGGCTGTGTATGACATCCCAGAATTCATCACCATTTGTGATATTTGAGGGAATATATATAGATATATTTTTCACATTTATATAGATATAAAAATAAATTGTTCACTATAGTTAAAACAAAACTACAATGTATATATTTTTTAAAGCTTTGTTTTTAGTAAATGGGTAGTTTACCTGCTCTCTTATGAAATGAGGTGTCAACTTCTCTCCATCTGTTCACCAGCAGAGGGCGCTGCAGCCACGTGTTTGCATTTATATTTTACATGTAATTATTGTTAAATAACGCATAATCCTTAAAATAACCCAGATATAATTTAGACACATGATTAAACACCCAGAGAACGTTCACCAAAAATAAGAGCCTGGAAATTGAGCCAAGAAACAAAATGTTAGACAATGATTCAAGGATCTATTTTACGTAGTAATTGTAAAAATAATTAGTATTTTCCGTGGTATTAAACTCTTCCTTCTTGAACTTTTTCTTTGTAGGGATGATGATGAAGATGATGAGGAGAGTGAGGCAGAGGAATCTCCTGTTAAGGTAAAGCAGCTTCTGCATCCTTGGTTATACCTTTGTCTCTACGGTTAAATGTGTGTTTTATTTATTGACTGGTTTCTTTGCAGGTCAAACAAACCCCAAACAAGCAGAAGGCCCAGACTCAAAACGGAAAGAGTTCTGCGCCCTCCACTCCTGCGGCCAAGCAGGTGATGATAGTCCTTCCTCCAGCAACAGATGCTCTGCGGGGGGCGCTAAAGCTGCTAACCTTTATTCACCTTTTTTTTCCACATCCAGGACAAGACGCCTAAAGGCAAAGGTGCTAAATCACCTAAAGCCCAGACTCCTAAACCAAACCTAACTCTGCCTGAGATCAAGGCCAAGATTATGGAGTCTGTAAAGAAGGTGGGCGGAGTCTGCTCCAGGAAACCTTTATGAAAGATTCTTCAGTTTGTGGGGGAAGTTTGACTTTTGTTGTGTACGTTTGCAGGGCGTGGCGCTTCCTAAAGTCCAGGCCAAGTTTGAGAACTTCATGAAGCATGGACAAAATGTCACAGATGCTAAGGTAACAGGGTCTAGAATCTGGGCTTTCCTGTCTGGAGATGAAAAGAAATCACTAGGAGATTAAAATACAATCTTAACAGCTGGATCTTATTTCTTCCCTGCAGGTGATTTCAGAGCTGTGGAAGTGGAGACAGACGATTAAGGAGGAGAAATAGCCCACTAGAGTTTTAACTATTTTATAACTTGTCAATGTCTGTAACGCCTCGCAATCCCGTTGAATCCAGTCTGTGCCTCACCTAAAGTTTTCCTCCACCCGTCCGTCTGTGAAGACTTCATCTGACATCTCCATCTTGTTAAAAGAAAAAAAAAACAGCATTTGACTTAATAAAGAAATCACGAGGGAATGCAATACAATGGAAATATAGGTTTTGGGTAAATTCATTCCTTTGGTTGTCAGCTGTAAGCCCCTGACCACACCCTTTTTTCTTCATTTACCTTTAAGTTTTTTTTTTTATTTCAGTCTACAAAATGAAGCGTGTTGGATTAGGCATCAACACCTGTTTTTAGTCCTACAGTGTTGCTATGGCAACAGTTGGCTCACAGTCCAAAGGTTTATAGTGAAGTTTGTGAGGACTTCATGCATGAGGATGCAAGTTTTGTGTAATGATTCTTAGAATGAGCCGTCCCCCCTCAAGGTTAAGCGTATCCCGCAGTCTTCAGTTTGCAGTTCCTGTCGGTGCGTGAGGCCCGTGGACGAGGACCATTCTATGTTGACTGAATACTGATGGAATTATCATTACTGCTTTATTAAAAAAAGGTGAAAAAACATGCTGGTGAATTAATTCACTTTTTAGAACTATGCTTTGTTTTCAAGTAAATTCCTCTTTGTTTTTCGTTAATTTACCAATAAAATTTCCTCAAAACCTTTGTTTTGTTTGTCCTTTGTAAAGATTTGAAACTCTACATTGTGTGCTTGTGTTAAACCACTAGAGGGCGCTTTGAGCTTAGAAAGCTGTCGAAATGTGTCACAAAAGAGCAGACGGATCCCTCTGAATGCTGAATCCACTGTGACGTAGTGGTTTGTGCTCAAGTGTTGGTGGCTTTCAGTGAAAACCTGAAATGTGTGGGAGGACGTTTTTCCCTGAAGCAGGGAGTGCCGGTACAGTCAACGGTCACATGCGCTTTATGGGGAAATGTTTTTACTGGCTTCCTTCCTTTGCTTATTTACAAGTGGAAACACAAGATTGTTGTTGGGAGTTCAGAGACTGGGCAGTTCCAAATAATCAGTTTTTATTTAATTATTTTATTCTAAATATAGAAAAGCAGTTTGTGCCAATCTAATAGAAATAAAATAACGCCTTATTTCTATAAAGTGGCTTTTTTTTTTTACTTTAAATCAGCTGAATACAATAATTTTGAGGATAAATCCAAAGTTTGCATATAAATTATTCAGCATTTTATTCCCTGGCTGATCAGAAAGCTTCCCACCAATGTTTAACGAAGCTCAGTATAACGAATGACTATGGTTACAAATCCTTGCAACATTGCAAAGAGATTGGGAGAGTTGCACAGGCCTCATGATTCCTGACCTCAGTTTAGTCACACGGTAACATCCATTTGTTTGTCAGGGGTCGGCTAACTTGTTGGAAAGTGAGGAAAAGAAGCAGAAAGCTTCTGCAACTTTAATTGACAGAAAAATAATTACCAATTTATTATCTAAACCATCACCTTTTTATTTAAAGTTTTTTTGATCGTTTGCTAAAATATCGTTGCCTATTCTATTTACTGGAGCGAAAAAACTTGCTAATTCACATCTGGTTCTGCAACAAAGTGCTGATTCAGTTTGATTGGATCATGTGAAAACACTCAGTCCTGTAATGCTGGAGTGAACCTGGACATTTGTCACAACTTGGATTGCCAAGAAAAACAAACTGAAACGTCTCAGTGACATCAGTCATAACATCCTTCCTCAAACTTAGTTTTAGTTGAGTATACCAAAGTATCCTTACTCATAGTATAAAGTATCCTTACTTAAACTAAAGTATGAATAAGGTTATTTTTAATGATACTCAGAACTTTTTTTCGGTCATGTTGGTTTGTGACTTTTGTCTCCTGAGTTAAAGGAGGATTTATTGACTCCTGATAAACTTTTCTCTATCAACTCCGGCTCTTTTTTTTTAGGACTAAGAGTCTCATTTTATTGATTTGATTAGAGCAGCATCATGTTGTTAAAATAACTGCACAGGCTGTGGCTTTCTAGGAAATAAACCAACAGAGGAAATTAGTCCTTTTGCTTTTTACACAGGAACTGTACTTATAAAGTCTTTTTTTATGTTTACTTTTTTTTAATGAATAAAATTCCAAATGGGTTAAAAATATAGTTTAACCCTGATGCTATCCTAGGCACTTTTACATTGGGAGTTGGGTCATCTAGACCCACTAGACAGTGCTCTGAACCTTTTTTCTTCAATGATTTGTGATCTTCACTGGTGTCCATGGATTACATGAAATCTTTCCACCTTTATCCACCTTTGTCATGGTAGGGAGAACACGTCAATGTAAGGGTGGGGTCATCTAAGATAGCATAAGGGTTATCTGAGGGGTCTGCAACCTGTAATAACAGAAAAAATAACAGAAAAAAAAATACATCCAGCTCAAATCTAAACAGAAATGACAAAACTTAAATGAACCAAAAAAAAAAAAACAAGCATTTTTCTTCAAAGCCAGAGAGCCACAATAGAGTGACAAAGGCATATTAGCATGTGGCTTTGGAGCCTCAGATCACAAAAATGTGAGTCAATCTCATCCTTTTCAGGTTGTAATGCTTTTCCAAAAGGGAAAAACACAGACGGAAGAAGTACAGTAAGACACGGATGCCAGAGAGGAATCACACCCTGCTGTTCAGCAGTGGCATGCATGGGGGGGAGGAGTGGCCGCCTTCAAGTTCCCGGGAACCATTATCTCTGTGGATCTGCCAAACACAGCAGCTTCACTTCCTTTGAGTGCCACAGAGAAACCACCAGGAGAACGGCTGAAAGATCCGCCCTCTGCTTTCATTGTTGGGATTCTAAATACACCGACATGGCTGTAATTCTCTTGTGCACCTTGTAACACGACAAGAAAGCATTCTATTCTAAAACATTACGTTAAAAAAAATACTAATTGCTAAATTAATTGAATGAACAGTCACTGGTTGCACAAGTATGGTATTGATATAAACTAAGAAATCTGGCCAAAAGATCCAACCGTGCAGCATCAAAAACCTAATTTGTCATTTACCTCCAATTAGAAAATTACAGGTTTGATTTCCTGCCCATTTGTTGTTGAGCAAGACCCAGAACCCCTAACTGCTCCTGGTGGTTTTAAGAGTGTGTAAACACGACTAATGTTTGAGTGTTTTGGGCTTTTCTAAAGTAATATCAGGGTATAACCATATTAGAATGAGGGATCATGGGTAATAAGGATGCCATGATGTCTCCAGGGTCCAATAATATTCTCTACACATCCGTTTGGAAAAAAAAACGCCTTTACCTTTATTGAAGCAATTTGAATCAAAGACAAAATGATTCCTTTCAATTTGGTTTTCCACTCTTTATTATATACACAAATTTAAAAGTATAAAAAAAAAAGAATAAAATCACAAGCAACTTTATGCAGAACATTGATCCCATTTTAGCCAATCCTCTAAACCCAATAGCATTAAATGTGGTTTGAGGCTTGGAAGGCTCGACTTAATGTACATTTGGAAACAGATTACTAGTTAGATATAGGGTACGTCTTCACTGATTATGACAATATCGCATCATTTAGGCTGTTACAATCTGATCTTTTCAGTGCGATCCATGTGCAGACAACAACAATGCCGCAGTGGGGAAAAAAAAAAAAAACTAAAAAGTTGAAAGGATCTGCATTGGTTTCACTGAAGGTGTGCTTTGCAGATACGTCCACAACAGGATAAAGGGTATAAAACAAGACGGGGCCCAAAAACAAAACATTCAACGGTAAACTGACATTTAAAAACTTTAATGAGTTCCATAAGATATACAGTAACATGACAAGAGGAGCCCTGCAGAAACTAAAATGCAGCATTTAAAATCGACTGCATGAGTATTTTCCATTCTCCCCATCGCAGAGCTAAAACTAATACAAAAAAAACAAACAAACAAAAAAAAAAACAGTTTAGTTAAAACAAAGTCCGGGTCGCTCAAACATGACTCTTGAGTGGTATGGAAGATGCTGTTGATTGAGGATATCTGCCTTTAGCAGGAATTGATGTCTGTCTTGGGCACGATGCAGCCAACATGCACCCCCCAATGAGACCCAAGAACGCACCGGCCCAGGTGATGAAGATAGCGGCGCCAAACTCATACCTACAGGAAAAGCAGATTGACCCGTCAGAATGTTGCAAACACCGACTTTTAGCCAGAAAAGGACGCTACTCACTTTGAATTGACGGGAGTGAAAGGGTTGTAGAAAGCTTGGACGATGTCGTTGGTGTACCAGCCGCAGGCCACGATGGCGCACAGAGCTACGACAGGAAAAGATTTTAGTTACACACCGAGGGGGGAGGGGCAAGTAAATCAACTCAAACGCGTCTCACCTCCAACCAGCATGATGATGCCTCCAGCCATGGCAATGCGACTCTTTTTGACTTTGTCGTCTCCCCCGCAGGTGGTGCACTTCATTCCCATGCAAGCTACACCCAGACCACCCACAGAGACGATGATGCTCAACACCATGAGGGCGCGCGTTGCCTGGAGAGCACCTGAAGGAAGAGGTAATGGATGAATTCATCATCACAATGTCACAGTCTGGAATTTTTAAATCAAACGTGGTGAGGAAGTCGGGAAAACGACTATCGTGGGGCAGGAAAGTGTGAGAAGGCGGGGGGGGGGGGGGGGTGGATGTGCTCTGGTGCGTTTAAGCAAATCTAAGAAAACAGGTTTAACCAGGTTTCAGGTTGCAATGTGTTCCAAGAGGACACTCCCTGTACCCGTTCCTGGGAGACAACCTATAGCAGCATTAACCCTCATCTTTGAAGCCACCATTTCAAAAACTCACAAATCCAACCTATTCAATAAAATCTGTCATTCTTCCTAAAAGTCAAAAAACCAACAGAATAGAAAATGTGTTATTTTTCCTGAACACTTCTCATATTTAGGACCTACATGCGTCGTTAACAGTTAAGGGGAAAATGTTTGCCCAACAGTTCCTCATAAGGGTGTTTAACCTTTAACCACACCTGCTGTGCCAAACCATGGGCCTTCCTTCATAATGGAGGTTTGAACTCTAAAGGAAAACACAGGGGGGCGGAGCTTAAACTATATCCACTTTCGTAATTACATGTTAAAAAATAAAGTCATGGTGGTTGGATGACTCATGAAACTCCAAAACTCGTAGAATTTACTTTGTACTTTTGTCAAATGAGAAGTTGGAATCACAGACAGAGGAAAGAGGGGATTTCAAGGGTACACAGGTGTTAAGGGCGTAGGGGTAAATAAAAGGAGAAGAGGAACTCAGGGGGAAAGGGAGGGAGAAGGAAGTTTCGGTCGTTGACTCACTGTTGAGCTGCAGGATGGAGTCGTACACTTTGCACTGGATCTGGCCCGTGCTCTGGAACGCGCAGGACATCCATAATCCCTCGTACATGGACACCGCCGTGATGATGTTCGAGCCAACAAAGGCGGACATCTTCCACTGGGGCAAAATGGTTCCAATGATAAGTCCAAACACCGCAAACAGGCCGAGAGCGAACCCCAAAATCTGCATACCGGAGTGGGCCATCGTTCCCCCCACTTGCTTTTACGAATTAAATATATGTAAAAAAAATTAAAAGAAATAAAAAGAGGGTGCGCGCAGCTGTTTTCGATTTAAAAAAAAAACAAGACTCGACGTTTCTAAGATAAAAGTTCAATAAAATCACTCCTCTGACAAAATATCCGCGTGTATTCCTTGGTTTAGCGAGAAGAAAGTCACACAAAGCCGGTAGTT
The DNA here is from genome assembly GCA_037389245.1 of Oryzias sinensis. NCBI lineage: Eukaryota > Metazoa > Chordata > Actinopteri > Beloniformes > Adrianichthyidae > Oryzias > Oryzias sinensis. The sequence continues at coordinate 13,359,384 of CM074497.1, read as the reverse complement.
GGCGTGAATTTAAACTGGGTCGCTGCTCCTGCTCGCACCTGTTCACCTGCCGCACCTTAAATGGGGCGGGAACGACGGGAGCGAGCTTTTTAGGTGGTTTCTGCTGCAGGTGGGGGCGGGTGCGCGCACGCAGTTTCGACTCAGGAGTTGTCTGAACTCATTGGTCCGAACGAACACCTGAAGTTTCGTGATGACGTCACTATTTTTCTTTTTTTTCTACGACGCCGCGCACCGGAAATGATTTGGTATCAACAACAGCACATTTCATCAATCAGCAAAGTAAATACAGGAATTAAAGTCAAATCCTTCATATATCCGGTATACATAAACTTCTAATATTTGTAGATTCATATTGCCGTACTTCCGTTGATAAATTCGATTGTTTTTAAACTGCTAGAAAAATGGCACGTTAGCATTATACAACATTTTATGTGTACAACATTATTTTTTATCACACTATTAAAATGCCGTTTTTTGTTTTGTAAGAAGAATTCAAGACAGAAAAATATCTTCAAAAAACAAATAAAGTCAAATAACTAAACAAAACAGCCCCTGGCAAAAAGCAGTCAATTTAAAAATACTACAACTATACCTACTGAATATGAGCTTACTTTTTATATGCATGGTCCATAGTATTATTTTACATATATTTATTCTATTCAATTTAAGCTACTTTATTCCATGAGGGTAAGAAAGTAGCTTTTGAAAAAAAAAATGACATCACAAAGGTGCATTAGGAAAAACTAAACTAAACCAAATGAAAACCACAATATTATACAGCAATATAATTCCTCGATATGAGGAGAGGCATAATATTACACAGGTTACTTATGTACACATAAATATACTGAAGTATAATTAACAAGCAAACATATTTAATAAAATAAACTTCGAGTGTACTACCTTTGCTAAGGGAGTAACAGCCATTTTAATTCATAACCCTTAGTAAAATAAACTTCTAATGTACTTTTTGCTAAGTATGCTTCTGTAAAAGTATTAAAAGTATGCTTTATTGGCTATTTGCATGTAATGTTGAAAGTATACTGATTGAATACTCCTTCAGACTAAATTGAAAGTTTGCAATATATAGTTAGTACATAAAAGTATACCGTCTCACTTTTAGCATAGACATTTTATACTTGTTGCACACTTTAATAGGGAACAACACAATTCTGTGAGATTTCTTAAACACAGATAAGATTCAAAAAAGTTTTTTTAAATAAAATATTTTGGAAATTGCTTATCAATTAAGACTGAATAATATTATTTGGTTATAATTCCAATTTATTTGAAAAAAAAAAAAGGAGAATAGAATAGAATGGCCAAAGTTCATCAGATGTTAATTCAATAAATCTCTTAAGAAGCATTCTATTAGACTTATGAGCTTATCTTTGGTATTTTTATGAGCATTATTCAATAAGCATTATTTTAGCATAAAGCTAGTTTTCAAATTAAAAATATTTTCAGTATCAATTTCGAAAATACGTATGTTTTTCTTTTTGTAAACAAAGTTTTATTTTTCCTTTTTCTTTCAATAAATGAGAAAAATTAAAGTCTCACACAGTGTTTCAATATGTATTATGCCTGTGTAATACATTTGTTGTATGCCAAAGATGTTTATTGTAATATACATTATTAATATTTATTTTTCTAGTTTTTGTAAACAGGCATCAAGTGAGAAAATCGTTAAAGCCTTGTCTTTTATTCTCTTCTTCTTCTTAAATGTGAGCAGAAGTAGCTTCCCGGTAGGGTGTTCTTCATGAATATTTTAAGCCCAAAGTTGAATAAAAGACATTTTCTTTTGCACTTTTACCCACTGTATTACATTATCCAGTGCTCCAGACACCCAAGTCTGTGGGAAATATCAGTGATGTAAAAACGTGGGATCACAAAGTATCTTTATTGTGAAACTAAGAATTAAGGTGGGGATGTAGGGAAGAATGCGGAACTGAGCTGGCAGTTTGTTCTCATAACCACAGAAGCCAACAAACTGTAATCTATGTTTTGAGTCCTAAAGAGAAAGTCATCTTGCTCAGTTAGTTAGTTAGTTTAGTTTTAAGTAAAATAGATTTTAAATGTAAGACATGGGAAAAAATAATCTCCTGACTGCTCTATGTGTCATATTTCTGCGTTATTTTTTATGCATAAACTTAAACCGTTGTGTGACTTTGGTGAGCAACGGAAGTAGTCCAACCGGTTGTGTCGTGTACTTGTTGTGGCCTGTCCTTTTCTCTGGAAAAAAAGAACATGGCAGCGAGCAAAAACGATAAGGCTGAAAACAAATTCCAGTCAAAAAGTAAAAATCTGTGAGTGTTTTTTCTGAATACGAGCCGCCATGAGTGGGTTTCACAATCCTGCCAAAGTGAAACTTCACAGGCTGATACTGACGGTTGTCGCTGAGTCATGTCAAACCAATTCTGCACACAACATTTCCAATTTCAGGTAAGTTCTTTCACTAGTCACATGACTCATCTCAAGAAAAAAGAAGAGACACTTCCAAAACAGGACATGTTAGAGCTATTTATATTCCACAGGGTGTGTCTACTGTCACAGTTCAAGTGTTGTTTTTGACTGTAATCAGGATCTAAAAAATCCAGCCTTTTCTAGTTTTTCTAATGGGATCTATTCATGTCTGTGTGATGTAACTCCGATTACATCCCTTTGTGAGTCACTTTAAATGTGTTACTCCTGTGAAAAGCACCTGAAATCTTCCTTGTTGCATGCTTTTGACGTTCTAAGGAAATGTTTTTGCCTTTATAAACTTTGAAACCAATATATATATATAGAAACATCTGGGGATGAAAAATTGACACTCCTGTAGTCTCACCACAGTGAGTCAATATCATCCTGTTACCCTGTGGCAAAGTTTTTTTCAAAACATTAGCACAAACTAAATGGAAGGTAACTCTGAAGCGAGGGACTGCCATCTAGTGGTTAATGTGGTAACACCAAGAAAAGGTACTGTTGCTCCTCATTGGTCTCCACACCACAATACTTGCTTTTATGTTATCAATTATACCCTTAATAAATAAAGCCACCTATTGTGTCAAAATAGGAGATTGAATTCTTATTAATTAAAAAAAGAACATAATTCATTATGCTGTAAGAAACTATACCATACCATTCATGATATACCATCATGAACTTCCTGAGACACAAGGAAACTTCAAAGGGACTCACAGACAGTAGGATAGAATATTTTTGCTCAGATACCCGTCAGTTTGGTATGTGTCCAGTGTGAACACCACGGGCTAAATTCAAGGTTGTGCACACTTTTTGACATGCGGGCCACAAACGTTTTTAAAATTTGACCAGGAGAAGATGAATGACGTGTTTTGGTGACCCACCTCATAAAAAAAGAGAAAAAAAAAACTTGTAATCTGGACAAACACAAGCTTTAATTTCGATTGAAGATAAATGTATATCTTTTTAACCAGAACATTTTGGAGTTTTTATTTATTTCAAAACTGTGGCTTTTCTTTTGCTCTCGTTTCAGTACCGGTGCACCAATGGGTTGATGTCCACCAGAGAAAAAGCAAACTTAGAGAATTGCAGTGTTCATGTCCTGTTCGAATGATCGGAAAAATGGCTGTCTGACTCAGAAAAAACACATCATCAACAAATCTTTTCCAGCACAGCACGAATGTAAAATAACTTTTTGGATCTTAACGAAAGTCAATGTATGTGTAGTGAGCTGCCTATGGCCTCCGGGCTGCAGTTTGCCCACCTCTGGGCACCTTTTGCGCGTTCTTGAACACACGTTACATGCCGGTGTGTCTGTAGCTTCAAGGGTGAATGTTAGTTCTAGAGGAGGTCTAGGCAATTGCACAAAACAGGACATACATGTCTTGTCATTTCTGGGCCCTTTTCAGGTTTACTTTAGATGTCATATTAACCCTTGTCCTATCTTAGATGACCCCACCCTTACATTGACGTGTTCTCCCTACCATGACAAAGGTGGATAAAGGTGGAAAGAGTTCATGTAATCCATGGACACCAGTGAAGATCACAAATCATTGAAGAAAAAAGGTTCAGCGCACTGTCTAGTGGGTCTAGATGACCCAACTCCCAATGTTAAAGTGCCTAGGATAGCACAAGGGTTAATTAGCTAAAATGTTTTAAAGCTTACAAACATTTTAATATTTACATAAAAGAAACCCCAAATGCACTTGTTTTTCAGCAGTTTTTTTCCTGAAATGAATTTTGTTTTAGTTGTATTATGAGCTGAAAAGCTACCACTGCGTTTTTATTTTTCCATATTTGTAAGGAGACATTGAGCACAGTCACCTGAAACCTGCAAAAGAAAGCCGTTCACGTTGGAAGCCCTGCAGCTGTCTGTGGTGCAAAGCAGAGGTAAAAGAAAGGAGTCACTGTTTTAGCTGAAAGAATGGGATGCCTGTTCTTTCAAAAACTTCTGCAGTTTTCCAAGTTGAAACTACAACTAGAAATCTGACCGGTCAATAAAAATCTACATTCATAGGAAAAAAAAACTGGATAAAAGACACAATGAGTTTATAATCTGTGGGACATTTTTGCATGTTTTTGACAACTACGTTTTTAGGATTTGTTCACTCGTGCAATGACCCACAGATTAAACAAGTCGGAAAACTTCAAATGAAGGATAATTCGCTGAAATGATCTTGAAACGGAGGATTTTATTTAATTGCATCTTTTGTTTCATCGGAAGCACCGTAATGAAAGCCATTTGTCATGTTTGTCACCATCCTCATCTGCGCCCTGGGAACTTTAATCCGCCTCTGATTCCTCTCCATTCATTTGATGCTTTTACAAATGTTAAAGTCAGTGAAAGCCAGATTGGGTTTAAACAGAACAATGCCCACATTCTGGGTTCTGCAAAAAAAGATAATTAACATAAGATGTAGCCCCTTCTGCCCACATTCAATGGAAACATGAAGATGCTGAGAGTAATTGGTTGACGCAGTTTTCACAAGAACTATATTTGGCTTAATGCCTTAATCTGCATTTGCTGCATTAAGAAACGTAAAGCTCTGTTTAGTCGGCGTGTGTTTACTGCGGTTAGTCCTAAATAAATGCAGCTTTCATGCTTTGCGTGAGATTTGAAAGGCTGCAGTGAAGCATAAGAAGGATCAGAGAGGGGAAAGAAGGCTGTGTGACCCTGACCGCGACCACGTCTACGCGTCATAAAAGCAGTGACAGCCCAGAGCTCACAATAATCTGCCAGATCAGATTTGGCTCAGCTAGTTCTGAAGGATCATTTGAAGCCTAATTACCAAGCCTGTCAAACATTAACCAACCACAGTTGTTACAGAGAGATTTAATGAGCTTCAGAGAACTAAAAGCTGCCGTTTACTTGCTGATACTTTTCTAGTAAAAATGCTCTGGTTTCACAGGAAGCGATTTACGACTCTACAGAGATGCCTCCTCAAACTTTGCATCTTGTTTCAGCTTTTAGCTTCATACGAACTACAAATATGAGTTTATTTTTCTATGCATGATTGACTCATGCATCATGCGTACATACTCACTGTCCTCTTTTGAAGCACTTATTGTAAAATAAATGTATTTCTTTCTTTTTCTACAGAGAAATTAAAAAGGATGTGAAACATTAGAAAATCTTAGTGTTACAAAACCTTTTGTTCAGTTTATTGTTCAGACTCTATTTAGTAAAATATTTCATATTTCAGTGCAACCAAAAAACATTTTTTGCAGCCCAAAAGCCTAAAGGCAAGTGAACATACTTTTTGGGATTAGAAATTGGTCAAAGTTAAAATCAAACTGATCAAGTTTTCATGTATTTCCTGAAAGAATTCTCTGGCTGCTCCTTTAAATTCAGTCTATTGTTGAAAGGATGATTTCTGAAATGTATGGAAATCAGGTAATGTTATAACTGTCAAGGACCCTGATGCTAAACAATTGAGTTTATGTATCATCTATGCCTGTTTGAGTATCAATTTGTTTGGGACAACATTCTGCTTTATTTACTTGTGCAATAAGTAACTTTTGTAACATGTGTAATTTACTTTGTGTGTGTGTGTGAATTTTTAGTTCCTACAGAGGTCAAGGTTCACCATTGTTGCTGACTCCGCCTCTTGTAGAGCTGATCTTAAGGCTTCCAGTTCTCCCAATGACCAGGCTGGGAGCAGGGTTTAAAAATTTCCACAACACACTGCTCCAGAGCGCAACTGAATTCCTGAGACGAATCTGCTGTCTGTCTGGAACTAGGAAGTGTTTCTCTCTTTTCCTTGGATCAGGGACATGGCACAAGTGGGGGCTCGTCCGGGATATTTGTAACCCTTGTGCTATCCTAGGCACTTTAACATTGGGAGTTGGGTCATCTAGACCCACTAGACAGTGGGCTGAACCTTTTTTCTTCAATGATTTGGGATCTTCACTGGTGTCCATGGATTACATGAAATCTTTCCACTTTTATCCACCTTTGTCATGGTAGAATAACACGTCAAAGTAAGGGTGGGGTCATAGGATAGGACAAGGGTTAATACAATCCTTTACAAAATCTGCAGTTCAGAGTAAAAATGTTTCAGTTTAGATCATTTACATTCATGTAGCCTGTAAGTTAATAGGCCCAGCTCGCACTTTAACGCATTACAACCCACAATCCACTTGAGTCTCAGCGCATTAAAAAAAATTACCATTCAGGCTTCATCTAATTTTCATAAAAGCAGAATTCTTTACAGACTTTCTGTGCCATGGAGTGTTGTTATACTTTTTTTTCTAGAGAAAAAAACCTTTAGGCTGAGTGAACTATGAATGTTAAAAGTCTGATAAACAAGAAGACATTAACACCTGAGACAAACTTGTGATTTGCCATTTAGTATCTATCTATCTATCTATCTATCTATCTATCTATCTATCTATCTATCTATCTATCTATCTATCTATCTATCTATCTATCTATCTATCTATCTATCTATCTAATATCTATCTATCTATCTATCTATCTATCTATCTATCTATCTATCTATCTATCTATCTATCTATCTATCTATCTATCTATCTATCTATCTATCTATCTATCTATCTATCTATCTATCTATCTATCTATCTATCTATCTATCTATCTATCTATCTATCTATCTATCTATCTATCCATCCATCCATCCATCCATCCATCCATCATCCATCCATCCATCCTCCATCTGTCTGTCTGTCTGTCTGTCTGTCTGTCTGTCTGTCTGTCTGTCTGTCCGTCCGTCCGTCCGTCCGTCCGTCCGTCCGTCCGTCCGTCCGTCCGTCCGTCCGTCCGTCCGTCCGTCCATCCGTCCATCCAGGGGTGAATGAAGGTGAAAAGAAAATAAGATGATGACCTTTCATGATGCCTGGAGAAAAAAACACTACATTTAAAGATGAAAGAAACAGAAAAAAAAGAAAAGCATCAAGGCCACTTTTTACAATCATAGAAATATATGTTTGTTTATTGAATAATATTCCAGAATAGGACTCCTCCGTTGATTCATAGGAGTTGTAGTAGAAATGTACACGTTAAATGACAGACATGAAGAGAGGGCGAATCAAGGGCTTGTCTCTTGAGAGAGAGAGTCAACCTTGAGGAGTCACAAGTGCATGCTTCAAGAAAAAAGAAAAAGATTACAATAGTTGCCTGCAGATTTCGATTGTAGTGAGCCTTGTAGGTTTGTTTTCCCTTCTTGAGTCTGGACTGCTAGGTCTCGTTGCATATTGCTGGCTTTTGTCTTGCTGCTTTTTGGAGTGTTCAGAAAAGCTGCAACCATATGATCTTCTGTTCAATATTGAGGAGTCCAGCGTGTCTTTAAATCCCTGCCATCACCTGTGAAGACGGGGACTGAGGAGTCAGGCCAGCTCTCAGTGGCTGACCAGTACCAAGGCTCACTTTACTTATGGCTTCTTCTTTTTTTCTTCCTTCAAAAACAGAAAACAATTGTTGTGTCTGGAAGACAAGAGGATTGTTTAGAGAGATGGAGAAGTCAACAGTCTGAAAGAGCAAGAGATAAGCCTTTGTGGAACAACCCTGGAAGACTTGCATGACCACCAAGGCACAAGCACAACTAAGTTATTCTGCTGTTTTCACAGGAATTCATTGCATCTGTCACCAAAAACACAGCGGAGCTGCACAGTAGCATTCTGGCTGGAAGAATTTCACTTAGGATTCGTATGAGAGTGGATACGTTTTGGTACAGACAAAAGGACATACTACAGGAGAAAAATAAATATGCATAATCCACTTCCTATAAGGTTTGACACAATTTACCAAAAAAAAAAGACACAAACAGTGCACAAATACACTATTAACACAAATGCAAACAGGCCGATTTGAGATAATGAAAGTCCATCTGCAGTTTTTCTCTGGAATTATGGAACTCTCAACCTGAACTGATTGATTGGAAACACAACAAAGTTCCCAGGATGTAAAAGTAAAACTTTTTCCATTCCCTACAAAAGCCCTCTCTTTTCTGAACATCAAAAAAGAAAAATAAAGACAGCAATTCATCAACATACAAACATGAAAAAAAAACAAAAACAAACATTTTAATTTAGTTTAATTTGCACATGATGCAATTATAAGTAGATTTCTACGTATTAAGGTTGTATAAGATTGTAGTTGTATTAAGGAGTCACCACAATGATGAAATTCTTTAAAAGAAAATTAGTAAAGCAATAGAAACTTTTATTTCTTCTCCAACTAATATGAAACCAGTTTGGTGGATTTTCTTAGAAAACTGTCAGAGCACACTTAAACGAAAAAATACATAAAAAAAAAAACAAAAGAAACAAAGCATAGCTCTTTTTTTCCATTGCAGGTTATAAAGTTGTTTGCAGTGACTTATTTGTTAAAGTCGACTCTAAAACACGTTAGGTTGTATTTATTACAATGTATCTTTGGGTTCTTTAACATTTGGGATGAAATGACGATGCCTAAAATTTGCTAAGACCACCTCAATCCTATTGACTTAACGTTCCAAAGCCTGTCTAAACCGTTTCTCAGGTGACTGCCTGAACACCTGGAGGGTAGAACATTTTTCCAGTTTTTCAAGTTTATGAAAAAGGTTTTGTTCCATCTAAAACTTTTGTATTTTTTTTTTATAAATATGTGTGGGTGCTGTTTTTAATTAATTTGTTTTTTTTTAAACTATATTTATGTTCATAGAGTCTAAAATGGACTTTTAAATGTCTTTTGTTTTCTGCAGCAATAGCAGGGTGGAAGTTTGACTTTAAGTATTGATATTTACTTTTGTTTGAGTCATGTGCTTTTATTTTTTTTTGATTCACACATGCAACTGTAGAGGGTAACAATAAGTGCTGGAAATTAAACCCATTGCAGATTTTGGACCAGAATAACAACTTTAAAAGTCAATTTGGGGTTTTTGACCTCCTATGACAAGACAGCTGCACTTTCCACCTGTTTCACATTGAGTTTTATGCTTCTTATCCTAAATCTTTTTCAAAATAAAAATCGTTCATTTCCCCCCCCCACTTGATTCAATATTTACAACTTTCCCTGTTCTTGCCTTATCTACTTGCAAAATCAACATGAAACAACTTGCTGTTGCATTCCTTCCGACTGACACAAAATGCAGTAAGGCCCGGCAGCTTTCATGTGTGGAAAAACCGGTATTTGACATTAAGTTACATCCAACTCAGGATTACTTTGAAATATGTGCACTTTATTACACGAAAAAAAAAAAAAGATGAATATTTTTGGTTCAATCTGCACCTTGAAATTCCTGTAAGGGTTTTTGAAAATTGTATACAAATCTACTTTGCAGATTCTTTGATTACAGAACTGGAAAATTTAGATTTTATTTGTCTACAATTTGCCATTAGAATTGAAATATTCTCCCGGTCATAAAAGTGTACCGAGCCTCACCCTCATTATCCTATCCACACGTTGCCTCCCAACTGCTGAACCTCTTCTCCTGTGTACCTTCCTTATCAACATTCCTGAAGAATTCACCTGCTAATCCCTCACTCTTTCCAAATAACCGCCTTTGAGCCGTAGCCTCTTTGCAATTCTGCTCACAAATTCTGACTTTCTTTCACCCTCGACACATTTGGATAGCCCTCGTTTCACATCCGGTTACCATCACCTCTTTAGGACACAGCTACAAATTCAAATGCAATTCATGGTAACCCCTATTTTTCAACTTTTCTAGGGTTATAGCTATGGATGTAACAATGAATCGATAAATTGAATAATTGATTTTTGCTTTTCCAATTCAACCAAATTGATCTGTCTGAGAAAAGTTAATCGAATTGTATTGACCTTAACCCTTATAAAATTGTTTCACAATGAAATAAATTGATTATAATCAATATTGGAAAATACCATTTGGACCGAGGCACGGTGGGTAAAGATGACCAACACACACTTGATAGCAAAAAATGTTTAAGCCATCATTCCAGTCCAATGTGTGGAAACACTTTGAATTTAGAAAAGACATGTGACCATAAAGTGTGGTAGAATGTTCAAATAATGTTCCTTTTGGATTGTTTTGATTTACACTTGAATATCTTGCAAAAAATACAAAGGAAACTTCTCTTGCACTGTTCAGTAGCCAGGTATTTATCTCTGAGTCACACTGGTGGAATATTAGGCTAAAGAGGTCCTGGATCAATTTTTAGTCAGTGAAAAATCAACCAAAATTGACTATGAATCTGATCGGTAACCACTAATTATGATATGAATCGAGTCATTGTTAAAATGTATCGTTACACCCCTAGTTCCAGTGTTATAATCCCTGACAGACAGCAAGAAAGGGGCCTCGCTGCAGTCTTTGTGAGTGGTGTCCATGCATGCTCATTGTTTGATGGAGGAACTGAGTTTTTTTAGTGGTTATCAGATGTGCAGCTCTCACAAACTCTGTCTGACCAGGAATCCTGCCTCATGCTGCACTAAAGCTTCCCAAAAAAAAAAGAAAAAGCAGATGCCCACATTAGAGGAAATTTGTTGTTTCTTTGACTGAAGGGCAAACAGGGAGCGATCCCCTCTTCTTCTAGTTACTTTCAAGCGAGCACAGACTCTGAATGCACGGCCACAGACACCCCACTCACACGAGGCTAAGCACACCCAGACATTCATTCAGATGACTCCATTCTTCATAGCAATTCTTCCAAGGTGATTTAATAAAGCCAGTGAGTGGATAAGCTAGCAGACATTGTCAGAATAACAAGTGCAGCAGCTCACAGGCTCTCTGGCTTTGATGTGGGGCTTCAAGCTCGCCTTTATGCTGACAGCAGATGCTGAGTGAAGTAAATGTTGCTGTTCCCTTCAGGTTTCTCAGCTCAGATCCGTCCCGGGCTTGATTTTAGTCCCAGTTGCTTATTTGCACCCTTTATCAAGTCAGCACACACACTCACTGATGTCTTTTCTCCTATTTGAACTGACCTTTTGGAATTGCTTTGAAAAATCCTCCTTATTAAGATGTTTGTTGACATGAATTTACTTGAACCATTTGTATTTCCATTTCTGCTTTTTCTTCATTTTTTTGTGAAGAAAATAATCCTCATTTTCAGTGTCATCGTAAGGCATTTTCGTACCTCATGCTTTTAGTCATATTGTCATAAAAAAGTCTCCTTTTGAGTATCATTCTTATCAAATCATAATCAAGGACACAGATGAAAATCAAAAGCCAACTGATTGGTTTAACTGTAAAAGATCGGGTCTGACTGCAAATTGCTTTGCAGCCTTATCTGGTTCATCTGACTTTGAACTTCACTTGACCCTGATGGTTTGCTTTTGCTGGTAGGTGGATGCTGACAGCTTGGCCACAGGGTCTCCACCTTCTGTGCAGATAAAGGGCCTCGTGGTTAGGGAGGATGATGCAGCAAAGAAATCAATTCATCTGACAGACAAAAATCCAAGATGGGGGGGAAAAAAAGGAGCATTAAAAAGTCACAGAAGACACTGAAATAATAAAATGGACTACAGGGGGCGTGGTTCTGGTTGTGATGTTAGGCTGCTTCAGATGAGGGCGGGGTCTCCCTTCCTGCTGATGGACTGCTGACCCTTTTGCTCCTCAATGAATTGCAGTGCACTTGTGGGATGTGGCGTTGGGGATGGGGGGTGGGGGGGTGGAGCACCCTTTCGTGCCGTCCTCACTGCCTCATGGACAGCTGTGTTTCCAGTGTCACTGCTGCCCTTCATCCCAGCCTCCTCCTCCTCCTCCTCCTGTGCTAGGAAGCATCCGCCCTGGGAGCTTCTTTCTGTCCGTTCTTTTGGGTTGGTGAATCTGACGTCCTCACTGTCTTCCGAGGAGGACTCACTGGCTCGGTGGTGAGCTCGTGGAGAGATGGCTCCTTATACATCGCAACTGTATGAGAAAGAGGAAGCCGGTTACCATGGTGATGGTAACCGGAAAAAAAACCCCACAAAGGACGCAAACCTTCTATGACTTTAGGCACAAAGTGTGCCGCTCCCTTGGTCTTCTTTACCCGATTGCCCTTCATGATTTGACCATCTCGGTTGATACCAATATACCAGGAGCGGCCAGACTGGGTCTGACGATAGAGCATGGATGAGTACGTGACATAGTAGTTCTCAAACACGCTCTCTTTGAACTTACACTCGGGGGTGAAGTTCTCCTGGAAGAAAATATTAAAAGAAGAAACAAGGACAAATTATTCTTCAAAAATCCATCTTAAAAGAGCGTTAAGAGCACAAAGATGCTTGTGGTAATAAGGACATAGAAATAACATGAGCTTTTATCAAAGGAAAAAAAAACCTGCAGACAAAATAACTGTTCAATGTCATGTAGGATTTACTGTATGAAAATGCTTTTTTTTGGGCTCAAAACAGATTCAAACAGAACATCAACAACTTAGAGAAGCCAAAACAAGAAATAATTGATTAAGAGAAGCAGAGACCTGCTGAGACAACCAAAATACTGGATTTTCAAAAGTAAAAGGCACATTTAAAATTAAAATAAATAAAACTATACAGCTTGTCTGTTAAGACTCTCATTCATCCAGGTTGATTCCATCACAGTAGTAGGTTTAAAAGTTGTCATCTGGACTTGGTTTTTAAAGTTGATAAAGGCTTTGTTAATCCTGAAATAGCTCTTTTACCAGCTATTTCAGAATTAACAAAGCCTTTTGGATAAGAGGTGAAATGTTTTCAACTTTAAAAACCAAGTCCAGATGCAGCCTTTAAACCCACTACTGTAACTATACACCTTAAATTCCAAAGCACCTTATACATGGATTCAATCTGGTTGCTCATGTTAAAGATATTTTGAGAAGTAAAAAGCGCTCTATCAAAATGTTTGGTGAGGTGTTTTTGTAAATATACGTTCATTTTAGCTGGATCAGTCTGGTGTTTTACGTGTTCGTAGCACTAACTACGGAAGAGGATTAGGGCCGTGGAGAGAAAAAAAAAGGGCACAGAAAATTCTGACTTTAATGTCAGAATTCTGACTTTAAACTCAGAATTCTGATTTTATTCTGGCTTTAATCTTAAAGTCAGAATTCTAACTTTAATCTCAGAATTCTGAATTCATGTGAGCCACATCCTTCAGCACTGCAGAGTCTGAGGAGCTGCAGGAGTTAAACCAACAAAATTGACATCTGTAAGTGTCTTTTTACATGATCAAGGTTTATCAGAGGAGGTTATTTCGCTAATGGAAGAACAGAAAGAAATTGTTTTTTTAAGATGGTTCTTGTAAATGAACGGGCAGCAGGCTATGCTAGCATTTTGCATCAGCCATGCAGGGCATTGGATGGCTGGTGCAAAAAAGGCTTTGTGATATGTTAGCACCCCATTGTCATGCCCGTTTATATCAACAGTTACCTTATAATTTCGTTTTTTTATAGCCTTCAGAAAATATTCTCTACATATGTCTAACATATTGTCGTGTTTTACTATGCCTGATACCCACCAATCTTTAGTTTAAACTTTAACATTCAGTTTTCAGCCTTCTCTTCACGTGACACCTTCTCTCTTTTATTATCTCATTGTCAAACAAACACTCTGCAAACGACGGTCCCCCGTCACTGAATCATACCCTTTCATAACATTTAATACAATATAGTTTTTGTTATTCTGTATCTGCGCGAGTTTAAATAAAGTTCAGGTGGTGGAAAGTCACGTGACACCTCAGAGTAGCGTTGCGTATCCACGGCAACCGCCGTTTCTTCTTGGTGGAACTGAGAACTGCAACAATGTGTTTACTATTTTCAAAGCACATTAGCACCCACATTAAGCTATCGGCACTGCTACAAACTTTAAAGGGTACAGTTTATTCTTTTTTACAGCGTTTTTTTATTTTTTTATTTTTACTTTTTTGGGCGGGGGGTTTTGAAGCAGCGGGAAGCTTGAACGTTACGTCATGATGTACGTAGTTCTGTAGAATCAGATGATTGACTCTTTTGTAGTTAATATTTTCTTTCAGCTGTATTTTCCTTGTCTGTTCGGATTCATTCAGTTTAGTGAGCTTATGAATGGCCACCAATTACATTGATGTCAAATGTTTGCACACAGCAAAAAAGAAAGAAGCTCCATTTATCACTTTTTTTTTTACGCTTCTGAAAATACTACTGGACTTGTTTTTTTCCCTTTATGTTCCCTGTGACATCAAATAAAAGTTCATTATTATTTTTTAAAACTAATGTGTTTGTGCTGATTGGCAGTGATGTCATTGCTTTGGAGGATCCAGAAATGACACTTCACATCCCTTCTTGTGGAGTCTGCAACACGTCATTGCAGAAAATAAGTCCTTTTGCCGATATTTCGTCCCATCAGATGCTAGACTCTGCATTGCCTCTCAGACACTGGACACATGTTCTTGTTATTATTTTTAAGCACATTTATTTTGTTTTTTATTTATCTGTCATTTTTATTGGAGCTATGGTAACAAAATAATTTAACTGTTATGGAAGATTTATTTCATTCTGTTCTATTTTTTTGTTTGGTGCTATCACTTCTGTCAGGTGATCTTCATTTTTTTTGGTCTTTTTTTTCTTATCTATGTGTGCGATAGTACATATCTGAGAATACCTGCAGATAACTGAACTAACGGAACCTTTTCCTTCTAATTTAACTTTATTTCTTATTTTTTATTCATCTTACGGAACCCGTTTTGGGTCACGGGGCTGCTGGAGCCTATCCCAGCCTATTATTTCATATGTGAAATCTAAAGAAATATGTATAATTAAACACATTTTTTCTCATTATTTTGTTACTTACTTTTAATTTTCAGTATTTCCATAACAGATGCATCAAATGATAGTAACCTAAGATCAAAAGTATTAACTCAACTAAAATTCAGTCCCTTGCATTACATGTGTTAGTTCTGTCTTTGTAAATAATGTTGGCAACTCCTGTTAACTCACCCATATGGTAAAAAAGGTGTTATGGTTCCAATAAATTCATACAAAAGCATTTCAGAAGAGAAACCTTTATTCGTACATTTTTATAAAAACATTACAGTTCATAATTTATAACATAGCAACCATTTATCATAGTTAAGTTATGCATAATATAGTAGGGAAGGGATTAAATAAGTTTGCTTCTTCCCTTCCCGTTCCAAGCATTAACTGTTTAGTTTGTATTATGAAAAGTAAATTACAAGGATGTATACTCACAGATTGTGACTTATTTTTGTTTCTTTATATATGTGCTGTTCCTGGGTTGAAGGAAGTATTTTCCAATTGACCATGCTTGAAACAATTAACCCAAATTAATATTGTTTCTAATAACTGCTTCTAACTTAGAATGGTCTTATTTTCAAAATAAACTTGTCTCAGCTGCACAATGGCGTACTGGTTAGCAGGCGTGCCTCAAAGCAAGAGGGCTCTGGTTCAAATCCCAAAAGGGTCCTTTCTGTGTGGAGTTAGCATGTTCTCCTGCATGCATGCATTCATGAGTGGGTTTTCTGCAGCTTCTTCCATCAGTCCAAAAAACTTGCATCATTATAGTTGATTAATGTAAAGTGTGTGAATGGTGATTGTGTGTGTTGTCTCTGTCCCAGAGCTGCATCATCCTCCAAAGCGATGAAATCACGGTCAATCTGCACAAAAGAAAAATTAATTAATAACAACAATTTTTAAAAAGTAAATGAGTTTTATTTTATGTCACGGTAAAAATATAAGAAAATAACCATCTTCTTTGTCTTAAAATTAAGTCTTGGCGTCTGGAGTTCCATTTTTTCCCCAAGAATGATCCAGATGCCAAGACTCAATTTCAAGACATCACCTGGATAAATGAGAACTTTTACCAACATGGAGCTTCCATATTGCTGTGTTAAAACCTTTGACAACATTTGACACCTGGGAGAAATCCGGTGCATCCAAATAGACTGTGAAAATGCATTCTTAGAAAATCCTGATCTACATTGAGTCAATTATCTGATTTATTTTGGAGAACTACCTGATGACGTTACATTGAAACTGTCCCTAACCCTTGAAACTACACCTGTCAAAAAAATAAAGCATATTCTCTGTAAACATTGTAGCAGAATTGATAGAGTTGCTGTTAGCTTCGCTAATGTGGGTGTTAAAAATAATCAACACATGGCTGTTTTTTCTGTCTGTGCTCTCCGAGGAAGAGATGACGGTTCCTTGGATTGCGTATCCAGTCACATGACTCCGACGTGACTTCTGCAACCTGCGCGTCCTTTACACTCAAGCAAATGTAAAGGAAACAAATCTGCGTGTTCTGGTATTAAACGTTATGAAAATAGATACTTATTAAACGGGGCACCGTCCTGCATGTCGGCCAATGAGACGAAAAAAAAATATAAAGTGACGTGACAGGACGCCTGAGAGCTAAATATTGTAATAAAGTCAGAATAAAGATTTGTGGTCATTACACTCAACCATACATAGAAAACACCACAATCTGTCGGATAAAAACAAGTCCAGTAGTATTTTCAGAATGTAAAACCTCTTTAAATCTCCAGAAATGAGATCATCAGGTAGTTGAATGTAAACAGGCTGCATCCAAACAAAACTGCAGTGTGCAGGAATGCACGGGTTGAAACTCCGTGAGACTGTTTGTTTAGTCACAGATATTTACCTTGATATTTCAACAGCGTACGTACGTTTTAAAAGACGTTTTACAGTTACAAAATGCTAGCATAGTCTGTCATTAAAAAATTCCAAATATATAAATCTCTTTTTACTCACCTTCTGTTGTGCTGTTAACACAGTGGCCTCCTCTGGTAAACTTCAAGCACGCAACGAGAAACTTAACTTTTCGTACGTTCCACTCAGCATGTTTGACTCCACAGTGCTGCTAAAGCTAACTGAAGGACACATGTAGGGTAAAAATGCTAAAAGAAAAGTAGTTTTTTTGTATAATACAGAGAATGCAACTTTTGATTTAAGTACTGAGACAAATTGAGCTAAAGACAGTTGGAAGAACTCTCCAATCTATATAAGGATTGATTTGCATTTGTTTGGACTGCTCGGAATCCAAGTAAACCCTTGTGCTATTCTAGGCACTTTAACATTGGGAGTTGGGTCATCTAGACCCACTAGACAGCGTGCTGAACCTTTTTTCTTCAATGATTTGTGAACCTCACTGGTGTCCATGGATTGCATGAAATCCTCTTCACCTTTATCCACCTTTGTCATGGTAGGGAGAACACGTCAAAGTAAGGGTGGGGTCATAGGATAGCACAAGGGTTAATCGAACTAAAACCCATTTTCCTGAAATGCTCTTAAAGAAAAGGAACATTTTGACTGAAGCAGCCGCATTTTCTGACAGTTATCTATGACTGATTAAATCTGAAATAACGCAATCACATGAAATGAATTTGATTAAATCCATTACTTAAGATAGGCCTTGTAAATGACCATGCCCCTACCACACCCTCCTCCCCTCTGTCCAGAGCATTTATTGAGCTCTGCTCAACTGCTGAAATTAACCAGTGGAGACGGATATACATCTCTTGGTGTGCATCAGGGTCTGGTCTCGACAGGGTCCTTACCCTGTCAGGAAGCAGAGACAATCTCCTGGATTGATTAAGTCAGTGCAGCAGGGCAGAAATGGCTGAGTGCAGAATTTCTCAGGGAGCCAGGAATTCAGAGCAAGGTCCAAGTTTAGTGGAGACTGAGACGGTGCAACAGACTTCCAGTTTCACACATACAGGTCATGACTTTATTCATCACAGCGTCCTTCTTAAGCTCAGATGGTGTCAAAGGTACGGTGGCCCTAAATTTAATTCAATTATGTAGCCCAATACAACAACAATAGTCGTCTCAGTGGGCTTCATACCGCTGGTTGCATAGTAACCAAGAAATAAGTCACAAAATTCAACAGGTAATGGCTAAACTTAACTAAACAGACTAAGCTAAACTCGGCATCCCTGCCATTAGACCCTCATCTCAGTGAGGAAAAACTCCTTTAAAAAATGGATTGGGGAAAAAAAAAAAAAAAAAAGAAAAAACCTCAGGGATGTCCACATGAAGGAGGGATCCTCTCCCCGGATGGACAGACGATGTACCAGAACTGTTGGAGAAGAATTAGCTCATCTAAATCTACAACTACATGTTTGAATTGTGTAATAGATGGGCTCCATCCAGCCCCCAGCTGAAGTGCAAATCAAACCAACAAATCATTCAATACAAAAACACATTAAAAATAACAACGACAATAGAAAAAGCAAAACACAATTCCAAAACAAAAAGAATAAAAATTTAACATTTCCGAAAACTAAAGTGAATTAAAAAAATTAAAGCGAAATATATAAAAAAAAAAAAAAAACAAGAAATTGTTTCTTTTTGTGCTTCATTCTTTAACATTTCATTTTGGTATCTGGAAATCACTTTTGTTTTCCAAAATATTTTTTTATGTAGGTACTATGGAACATCAATGACCGGATCATGATGTGGGAGCATAATTTTAACTGAAAGTTATTTGGCATGAAGTGATACTGGATGTGCTCCGTACTAATCATAAAACTTTTATTCGTAAGCAGACATTAAAGACTTATTTGAAAAAACTCAAACGTTAACATCTAATCAGTTATGCCTTCTAGTACCTACATTTTTTTTTTTCTTTCTTGTATTTTGATATTTTATTTCGATTTCTGGAAATAACCACAACTTTCTGAAAATTGTCCTTTTTACTTCATTTAATTTTTTGGGAATTGTGTTTTGGTTTCTAGAATTTTGTTTTAATATCTAGAAAGTTTTGTTGGTTTTTTATTATTTGTTTTGTTTTTTAAATTGTCGTTCTGATCTTTGATTTGTTTTTGCGTTGCATGATTTGTTGGTGTGATTTGCACTTCAGGGCCACCGTTCGCAGGACTTCCTTCGTCATCTATGAATGCCCGATTGCTCCTTGCAGCCACTGTATGGTCCACAAATGTTTTCCCACCCTTTGGGAAAAAAAAGATGCCTAAAAAAAAGCACAACACATTCCAGCCCGCCAGGCGGGGTTATTTTAAGATCTACTGACAGGTTTGATATCTTCTGCTGCGCTAAGGCAGAGGACGGGATCGATAGATGATCCGTGTCATTCATTATTAATCAGGCCAGAAAGAAGGGTGGGGAGCGTGGGTGACAGAGGAAGGGAAAGTGGGGAAGACAGGAAGGAGAGCAGAGGATCACTCAGAGAGGACACAGGAGTTGCCGGATAATAAAGCCGATTGAGGGGAGAGCAAAAAAGGTGAGGCCTCTCCCGACCTTAAGCTTCAAGGCTGACACTTTTGTCCCTCTTGAAAGAGGAGCCATCACTTCAGCAAAACATCCTTCAGCCACACATGTGACGTGACACCGCAGATAACCCCTCTCCCAAGTCCTCCTATAATTGCCCTTCATAATAATTCTCCTGAAATTAGTCTAAAGATAGACAGATTTGATATTTCACTCCAGGAGTCTCCGAAGGGCTGGAGAGGAAAAACAAAACATTTTGCAAGCATGGAAAAGATAGTAAAATAAATTATTCTTATGATATAGAGCAGACTTTTCGACGTTTCCACCACGCTCACTTGCACAGATGAATAATGCCTGTCGATGTGGGGCACATCTTTGAGATGAGGGACAAGGGAATATTTCGATCCAAACAGTGGACTCTAGGCCTGGAAGTTAATCAAAACCTCCCTCTTTACCCATGTTCTGAGATTTGGGGTAAATGATTTTATTCCCTTCTGCTTGCCTCAAGCCAGAAATTTGAATGACAGTAGATGAGAGAGGTAATGTGTAACGTCCGTGCCGAGAATCCCTAAGACGGGAAAAACCTTTTTGTGATGCAGAGTATTATCTCAATCCTGCCTCCCCACACGCATCAGCTCCCTCTTCATCCCTGGTGCCTGATTACATCTATTCTGCTTCAGGAAGCTTTATGCAGCCATGCACTGGAAGTGTACTTACTGCAAAACAGACAGAAAAGCTCCTAAATTACAGGCAAGGAGCTCCCTGAAGTAACTAACATCTTCAACTAATAAGAGTTTAATGAACAGAAATAAATGTTGTGGCTCTGACTAATGTACTATATCTTGTTTATTTTCATTTTGACATGCAGTCCCCTGCATGAAATCTAAGCTCCTGAGAGAAAATGTTGACATCCTTGCAAGAATTGGCAAGCAGTACCCAATGTGGACAGCAGGGGTCATGGGTTTTCCACGTCTTGCGACTGTCCCATCAGCTCACAGTGTGATCTGTGAACTGCTGTGAAATCTGCCCAGCTGCAGTGAAGCCACCACACTCACTCCCAGAGCACGGAGTCACTGCTGCAGCAATCCACAGGCCGACGGGAAGCCTATTCAGTCCTGTCTGTGAAAGGTGGTTGATGTGGCTGCGGAGCCACACGTAAATGCACAATTACATAAGTCAGACAGGCACAGATGTGCTTATGAAGACGGCTTTACCCCGGCTGACACCGGCAATTAATACTGTCTGGCAGAACACATGTATGGTCTGTCCACAGTGCTCTCTAACACGCCATGAAGCTCACATGACAAGGACACAGTGGATGATGATGATGATGATGATGATGAGGTGCAAGTACTTATGGCTTTGCTGAGCTGATGGACAACATGAGGGCTGTGTCAATACAAGGCCTTAGTGCCACTTCAGCTCTAAAACATCTCAATCTGTCAACTCTAACAGAGAAATCCTGAAGGAAATGAATTAGATTGATTACTAAAATCATTTATATACTGTAGTAAATAAAACACAAGACACAATATTGATCTGACATGGAGGACCATTTAGAAAAGTTCAAAGATTTGATGCAAAAATAAAATATACAGAAAAACATTAATTTATCAATAATTATTATTTTCAGAATTTGCAAACATGCTGTTTTTTATTTATTATTCTTCCAATCCACCCCTTTACTAAAAGTAAGGATGGAAGACATTAAAAATTTAGAAATAAAAGAAAAAATAGTACATGAACAAAACGTAAATTATTATCTATTTTGTTATGAGTTCCTTCTTTCCGATGATGTTTGCTGTTACTCATTTCTTGTTTCTCACAAATGTATATATATATTTTTTTACTAATAGGAAACATTGTGCTTTATTCATTCAGTCTGTCACAGGGTCACACATATCACACACCCATGCACACTCACATTCACACCTGTGGACAATTTGGAGTGACCAATTAACCTATGAAGCATGTTTTTGGATGGTGGGAGAAAGCCGGAGTCCCCGGACAAAACCCACACATGCACGGGGAGAACATGCAAACTCCACACAGAAAGGTCAGTGTGAGGCAAGAGCGCTAACCACGGCGCCACTGTAAAGACAATACTGTGCTTAAAAAAGTCAAATAATGGGTCAGTTAAGAACGCCATTCTTTAAAAAAAAAGTTTTACTAAAGCCAAATTAACCTATATTACTGTCTATGCAGCAAAATGCTACAGCAAAAAAAAAATACTTTTTTTTTGTAACAACCCACCAAGGACATCTGTACTGTGTTTGGCATGATATTAGTGCTGTTTTTTCAAGAAAAATATGATGGAAAACACGAAAACTACCAGGAATGGAGTGGACTGTGCTGTGATGGCAAAGTGACATGAGTTCTTATCCAGAGTGCTGATGGGTTTCATTTGATTTCAGCTTTACATTGAAAGAAATTTAAACTTGCAAAGGCTTGTAAAATGTATTTTTAAAGCAATTTCACTTTGGACCTTTTACACCATATTTTATGGTATTTTTTTTCTTAACACCTCTGAGGCCACCAAGCAGCTTGTAAAAATGTGACTGCTGCCTCCCGGTTACCAATGCCGCCAAATTGGCTAAAAAACTTGTATGTAGGTCACAGCGCTATGGCATTTTGGGATATGTAACCGTGGCCTTGTCTCTGACTCTTTTGTCTCACTTAATGTGCCTTATAGTTTGGTGCGCCTTATATTTGACACAAGTACAAAGACAGCGTATTCATAGTGCTGAAAATAGGCTATACATCGACAGGCACTGCTCTTAAAATAAGCTTTAGTACACATGCCACTGTTTAACAGACTCTGAGGCAGTAGCCAGGGATACTTGTTTTCTGTTTACCATCTGCCAATAAATAAGAACAGAGCCATTTATTGTTATGGGGATTGAATCTTCCATCCTCTGTTTTACCGAGCGTATGACATGTCTTACCTCTGGTCTCTGGAATAATTCTGAGCTTTGTTCAGCAATAGATTCCTAAGGCTTTATAGAATCACGGTGTGGCTGTTTAGACCAGTCAGACTTCTCTAAGCTCTCTGAGTTTAGTTGACTGCACCTAAGCGATCACACTAGCAGCTCTTTATCGATCAAACATTATTGGATATGACAATAATGGCCATTTACTGTTATCCTTATAATTCTACAAATATAGTCCTAAGACTATTAGACATTCATATTCAAATTTATATCAAACTATTTTGTAGACTGAGGCTGATAATAAAACTTCCACAATGAAGATCACTGTGGAAGCTCAGCTTTTACTCAAATACATTTAATCTTTTGAAACATTATGACAGAGACATACAAATGAAAAACAAAAGGCCACCTGTAAAGAAAAACATCACTTCTAACATGTCAGCATCTGTCTTCAAAGTCTGTCCAGCCCTGTCCATGCACAGACAGAAGTTTTCTCCGCGAGGACGCTGAACATCAGAACTTTTCCTGCAGAAATGATGAAGCACCAGCATGTTTTTGGACTAGCTTCACTGCCTTATGTGGGTTTGTTTGGTCCATGAGGAACACTTACCGAGGTATAGAGGTATCCTTCACCGTTCATTGCAAGGTACAGCCCTGTTTTTGTCCCTTGAATCGCAACAATCCGCAGTCCCACAGGAATTAAGTTGAACTGAGCTAAATCGGGGAGTAAAGCAGAAGAAGATAACGCAAAGACAGGCATTATTAAGGGAAAGCCAGTTGACTGGGAAATCAAACATATTCTGCCATTTCCGTTGCACTGTCAATGATGTTCTCTCAGAATTAACATCCCCAAAAGTGTCTCACATTTGTTATGCTTCCTGGTGTCTCAATATTGGGATAATAAATAGAGAGGATACTAAAGCATGGCTAAAAGAAAGGCAGCAAATGTGCGTAGATCCAGTATGCCCTTATATCAAAATAGGATCGTCCCACCTGATTTAAGGGAAAAGGGCTCAATGGGAAAATATTTAACAATTCTTTTTGGGAAAAAGCCCAGTATATGAGGATCTACGGACTACAGTCAAACCTAAAAATATATACAAAATACTGTATGCAAAGACATGGTTTTTGGTTTGCAAACTCTTTTATTTAGCTGAAGGTCAGAACAATTTACACATATTCTCAGCTGATACAAATGATTCCATTAAATGACTTTTAGATATTGAGTTGGAGTTTGAACTATAATCAAATTTTAAGATCCAATTATTTCTTCTCTAGAGAGAAAAAAACACTTAATTGCCAAACTTTGACAGCCAGTTTGACAAGAAGTCCCGTCCCATTCCAACACAAAAATAGCCATGTTAATTCAGGCAAATTTGACAGGTGAGCTGGGAAAGTTCTTACATTGTTCTTGACTCTTCCGCCTCTGTGCTCCATATAAGACTTAAGTTATGTTTGGTTAAGGCCCTAAAGTGCACGGCTGACTTCACCAAAAGATGGAAGATTTTAGCTCATTTTTAAGGTTTGGTAAAAGTTGCATATCTTTTTTTGTTTTTTCTAGAGGAAACATTCAGTAAGGTATCTAGTCCAGGGGTCTGCAACCTTCAAAACTTAGAGTCATTTGGTTTAATTTCTCTGTGACCACAACCCAGTAGGTTCACCCTTTAGAAAAATAAGACGCTAATTTGTATTTATGTTACTGTGATTATTATCATAACTATGAACAAACTACCAGTTTTTTGTATGAAAAACATTAATAAGGATAATTATCTTTTATAATATGAAATAGTTTTGGCAGGGGTTCCCATGACTTCTTTTCAAAATACATAAAAGACATCCCATACCACTAGGAACATCTCAATGCAGCGAAAGTAATAGTAGGTATGTAAGTAGTGATTAACCCTTGTGCTATCTTACATTGACATGTTATTCCAACCATGACAAAGGTGGATAAAGGTGGAAAGATTTCATGTAATCCATGGACACCAGTGAAGATCCCAAATCATTGAAGAAAAAAGGTTCAGCGCACTGTCTAGTAGTGGGTCTAGATGACCCAACTCGCAATGGTAAAGTGCCTAGGGTAGCACAAGGGTTACAAAGAGAAAAAAAACAATGCACATTTTGTTCTATTTCTGCTGGTGCATCTCAGTCAGAAATTCATAAATTTAACAAATTAAAATCCAATTAAAGCTATTCAAGTTAGCCTTACTGTATCTTTCGGACTATATGGCTCCCTTAAAATCCTTGAATTTTGTTCAATACTATAATATAATGGCTCAAGTATGAATTCTGGTTTAGCTTACTGACCTCAATTTAATTGGAAATCTGTCAATAAGTTAAACTTTGGTAAACTATAAAGCTGTACCACGATGGACTGTTGGAGCATTATGGGTACTGTAGACAGGAACCTGGTGGTGTAGTACATTTTGTGCTTTAACTGTTTTGTTTTGTAGATTAGCCCAAAAAATACGTTAATGTTTAAAATAAAAAGCATCTTCTTATTCTTCAACCAGAGAGCAACAAAGATTTGTCATTTCTATATTTATATTATATTATATTATATTATATTATATTATATTATATTATATTTTAAGCCTTTTTTCCTGATATCCTATGGTGTAAGGAAGAAAGAGGCAGCGTACAAACTAGACAAATCATAAGAGCATCACAGGACCACACAATGAGATACCAGCAAGAATTCTAAAACTCTGTCTTAAAAAGACATTATTTTATTATGCTCACATTTTTAGGGCACAAAAAGGAGAAAATTTACAAAAATGCCAAATAACCTCGGCATAAATTTGAATATGAACTCTGAAACTGAATGATAAATTCTATAAGTAGGACAACATGGAGCATCGTTGAAGGTTGCAAAACCTGCACGTCGACTGAGTCAAAATTTTCATGAGAAAAAACATCCTTCAGAGAAAAATAAGCTCAAAGTTTAGAAAGGCTACTTTTGGCAAAAAACAACTGAACGTTTTGAGAATAGACATGTCAGTGCTGATAACTGAGTTAGGTTTTGGTTCAGGGTTGGGGGTGTTGGGAGCTAAAGGAATATTGGAACTTTACAGTTACCTAAATTAAGTGTCACAATCCTCAGAGTATAAACAATCCTTTAACCCTTGTGCTATTCTATGGGGTTAAGATGACCATTGACGTGTTCTCCCTACCATGACAAAGCTGAATAAAGGTGGAAAGATTTCATGTAATCCATGGACACCAGTGAAGATCCCAAATCATTAAAGAAAAGAGTTCAGCTTTGTGGGGTTGTTGTTGTTGTTGTTGTGGGGTCTAGATGACCTCACTCCCAATGTCAAAGTGCCTAGGATAGCACAAGGGTTAAATCAAGAAATAAGTTACAATGTATCTCCCCCAAAAAGCAGATGCTGGTAATGAATACACTCAAGCAGTTTTTGGAACATAACCTGTATGTTCAACAACTAAGGTTTTGACATTTACCGGCCATAAAAACAGAAAAGACAAGGTCCTGTTTGACCTTAATTTAAATATAAATTCAAATCCAAATATAAAACACTATTAGGCCATACAGATATTAGAAATTTAAAGTTAAACCTTTTTACTTTGAAGAGACTAGGCATTGACTTGCAAGTTTAACACGATTTATTTCATTCAACAGTCAGTTTATTATGTTATTTTTTTTTTTTTTCGGGAAGAGTAGTTGCATTGCACTTTATTTTGAAATTCTATATTGCTTTATTTTGAAACTTTTCAACTTTTTTTTTCACCCACTCTTGACATAACTGTTGCTACACCAATATAACAAGGCATTTTGTTGCTATCTTATATAAGTGTGTCGTCTCAGGGGGGGTGAAAATAACTTACAAAAAGAGCTGCCTTCATCCTTTGTGCTGCCAATGGAGCCATCAGGAAGCATCTGCAGGTAGAAGCCATGCTGACTGAAGAGCCGGGTAACAATGCCTTTCAGCTGTGGCTCTGCATGGGTGCACAGAAAAGCAATATTTCATCAGACACATGCTGCTGCCAGAGAACGACAACTTCCAATGATGTACAGAGGCTACAAAACAAAGGTGCATGTAAGTTAAAAAACATTAACTAAAAAATATAATGTGCTAAATATTATATTCAATAGTGCCCCCTAACCCTATGTTTGTGTCAATATAAACCTAAAATGCTCACCAAAAACAGAGAATAGATACAGAAAAAATAATATCTACTCAATTGAAGAAAGCACATGGAGTTCAAGTTTACATTTAATTTGGTTTTTGACAGATGGTAGAAAAAACATTTGTTTTAATCAAGATTGAACACCATAGAGCAGGGGTGTCAAACTCATTTTTACAGAGGGCCACATGTAGCTGTCCTCAAAGGGTCAGATATAACTTATACATGTAACTAAATGGAATGAAAAATAAATGTTACTACCTTCTAATGTTAAATTACTCAATATTTATTAATTATAACTTTTTAAAGTGACAATTACAGTTGCATAAAAACACAGCTTTTTACTGTAGCATAAATCCTTTTCAATTTTGTCCGCTAATTAAAACCCACATCACTCCATTAATGAAGGATCAAACTGTCCAAGTGAATAACGAAAAATAACATAAAACTGAGCTGAAAAGAACATGTCTTACACGTGTAACATTTTACAAAAAAAGGCTGCACACAGCCTTGCATTCAATTGATGGTTTGATGACAACAATTTGTCTGCATACACACACATAAGACCTGCAAATATTGAATAATTACAACAGTTGCTACACAAAAATAATATGTAATCAACAAAAAAATATATTTTAAGGAATTAAAAACTTTTATGCTCTCGTGGGCCACATGCAATGACATGGTGGGCCACATTTGGCTCGCAGGCCTTGAGATTGACACATGTGCCATAGAGTATAGCCCAATGGCTTATGCAGAAGTAAAACTGACAATCCTATGAAAACAAATGAAAAATAAATAACAAAGAACAACCTTTCTCCAAACATTTGGACCCAAAGATTTAAAATTCATGAGATGGATTGTAATATAAAAATGTATGACAATTTTCCAACGATCTTTAGTTTTAACTAATTTAAAATAAAAAAATAAACATGTATAAACTGGCTTGAGGGTTGGAGGGGATTCATGTTTCGAGGCTGTTTGTGGGTTTCTGGCTTTTTCCTGCAGGGGAAGGTTTTGCTTTAACTTCTTCTTTCTCTTTCGGCTTTTCCCATCAGGGGTCGCCACAGCGAACAAGTCGCATGGTAAACTTGGCAATGTTTTACGCCGGATGCCCTTCCTGACGCACAAAGAAACCAGGCTTGGGACCGGCACAGAGAAGGGAACAGGGAGCAGCCCGGATTCGAACCCTGGTTTCACGGACGGAAGGCGCCGCAAACCAGCACGAGCTAAACCGGCTCCCACGGAAGGTTTTGCTTTAACTGCTCTGGGAAAAAAAGGCTGTTCCTTAATTGGTCAAACTACAACATAAGGTGAAGAAAATGAAAGTGGCCACACATATTTATTAGACTTTAATGGTTTCTGGACTGTTAAGCTACGTTCATGTCAATCTTGTCAATGCATGTTGAAGCAACCACTTCAAATGAAAAGTCTATGTAAACACATGTAAATCCCCACATCAGGGTTCAAAACTTGCACGTTAATTTGTTGCCACGTACGTTTGTACGAACATTTTCAGGTTCTAAGTAAAAAACATGCACATCAACGTGGGTTGAAAGGTAAGCCAGGACTCGGATTTGGTAGTGATATGGATGGATGGTATCTTTTTTCATTCACGGAAGTGCCAACTGTTTGAAAATTGATCATGGAGGAAAAGTGAATAATTGCAGTATTTATTAAACTATTACTATTAAACAGTAGAAAAAGAACAAGAAGAAGAATCCCCTCCCTGCTTGTCCAGAGTGAACACCACGGTGTAAAGACGCGTTCACTTTCAGTAGGGAACAAGGCTTACCAGTAAATAAAATAAAATGAAATAAAATACCCCCCTCACCTAGTTTTTGCAAAAAAGACATAGTTTAAAAATTATGTGTTTAACTTTCCACATCTCTAAAACAACATTGCCATGAGGCTCTTCTTTTGTTTTTGGTCTGAAAATAATCTCTGTCATGCACAGGAGCTCCTTTGCACGCCGTTACATCTGTGTACAGAATTTTCCCAGAACACCGCTGGCATGTTAATTAATACCGCTGCCATAATAAAACACACAACAGGCAATAGTCAGAAGTGTGTTTGCCTTCCACTGCAAAAAAGATAAATGAAGAAGTGGACTAAATGAGAGTCATTGGAGCTTAGTGTACTTTCAGTGACGTGACTTCAAAAATCGAACAAAGAGGCGTACAGATTTGGCTTTTTCTCTAATCGACTCCTTCAACTTAATTTTCTTGTAAAAGGTC
The DNA here is from genome assembly GCA_037389245.1 of Oryzias sinensis. Taxonomy (NCBI): domain Eukaryota; kingdom Metazoa; phylum Chordata; class Actinopteri; order Beloniformes; family Adrianichthyidae; genus Oryzias; species Oryzias sinensis. The sequence continues at coordinate 13,330,499 of CM074497.1, read as the reverse complement.
TAATGAGTATAATGAAAGAGGTCCATCAGCTTCTCTTGGTCTCACCTCACAGTTAGAAGGCCAAATCCCAGAAGGTTCAAATCCCAGCTAGAGGAACTCTGTGTGGAGTTTGCATGTTCTCCATGTGCATGAGTTTGCACTCCGGCTTCCTCCCACAGTCCAGAAACATGCTTCAAAGGTGAATCGATAAGACTAAATTGTCACCAAGGTTTGCAAGTGAGTGTGTGGCGTGGCCCTGCGACAGACTGGAAACCTGTCCAGAGTGTACTCTGCCCTTTTTTGGTCAAATGAGGCTGGGAAAGCCCAAATCCTGACCCCCAGGTTTGCAAAAAATCCAATTATTTTATCCCTTGTGCTATCCTAGGCACTTTAGCATTGGGAGTTGGGTCATCTAGACCCACTAGACAGTGCTCTGAACTTTTTTTCTTTAATGATTTGGGATCTTCACTGGTGTCCATGGATTAAATGAAATCTTTCCATCTTTGTCATGGTAGGAATAACACGTTAATGTAAGGGTGGGATCATCTAAGGTAGCACAAGGGTTAAAAAAGAAAATATGAAAATCGCTTTTTTTCATTTGTGTGAATGAAAAAAAAAAAAAAAACAAGCCAGAATCCGAATTCTTTTGAGTTTACATGTAAATGTAAATACTGACTTTTAGTTTTAGCATGACTCTTTAAAGATCTAAAACTGATGTTGTTACTCATTTTCCTAGCGCTGGCAGCCACTTGCTATTGTGGATGACCGGCGACTATTTATGACATCATCGAGTCGGCGTGACGGCAAAACGAGAAGACATTGTTTTTTCAAAACTCTCTGTTTGGAGGGCTAAATGTAGGGGTAGGGATAAGCTGTAGGGAATGTGGGAATAATTCGGATTTGGCCTATGTCACAGTGTAAATACATCAAAACTATGATTTTGCACACAAGCCACAACTCCTTTATGTCACCAAGAAGTTTAAGCAACCGATATAGTACAAAAAAAAACAAAAACTTGTTAGTCACATTGTACTTATACTGCACAATAAACTATTGATTTAATGAGCAATTTTCTGCAGTGTTTAGCTTAATAAAAAATCTTAACTGGTAAAAATTGTTAATTAGCATATACTTATAAAGTGGTATTCTGCGTTCTTTGAAGGTCTGGCACTTTATTGTCCCATTCCCCCATGCACACGGAAATTCACACACTGATGGCAGCTCCGGGAAGCTCTGTCGCCAACCTGTAAACACCTAAAGTAATTTGGGGTTCAGTATCTTTCCTAAAGACACCTCGACACATGGACAGGCAAAGCGGGATCTGAACCTGTGATTTTCCAATCATAGCTCAACCGCTCTGCCCTGGACCAAGGCCAGCCCACTAGGCAAAAAATGTCTTACGTTTTTCTGTCTGTTACAGAATATATTACATCCACATGCAGGTTTGTTATCCTTAGAAGCCAGAACACCAATTTTTGAGCATCTCGATACATTCAAAGCTACAGGATGCACAGCAGACACACTTAAAAATGTCACCAGGTGAAAGCAATAACAACTAAGCTGTTCGATCAGCCTCGTGCTTTGCTTGGCCTATCACACTCCAGTATTTTATCACAGTAGATGTTCAGAAAGTCCTTTAGAAAAAAAAAATGTGAAGACGTGTATTTCAGAAAAAATATGACTTAAATCTCACATAATCAAATATAGTTCCCTTTAAAGGATAAAGTTCGTGGAAGATTGTAGATCGTTTTCCCTTAACCTCCTTTAAACTAATAAACTTACATATAACATCTCTGTGCAGGGAGTTAGAATGAGCCACAACATCAGTGGAACTCTGACCTACTCCACTTGTTAGAGGGATCCATCTGCAGTCCCTGCTGTCCTGTCAACACATCTCTCTTTATTCTCTATCTCCTCTTTTCTAAAGAATTCTCTTTGAATCGTGTTCACTATCACCTCACATAATAAATCAATTCATCATTCAATCAGGTCATTAAAGTCATTCATTACTTGTTCACAAAGATACCAGAGAATAAAGGAGCAATGGCAGAGGCTGGGACAAGGCTAGGACTGACGGGGAACACCAGAGATGCCCAGAGAATTAGATAATAATGTCAATACAGTTAGTATGAATGTGTTTAAAGATGGTTTTACAGATCATAGATATTTGTTTTCATGTAATACTCCTCTAATTAATACTCTAGGTTATTTTATTAGGATCAATGAAGCCACTGTAAAAGTCCTCACCTGAATGTCCAAAAGAAACATAACTTACTTCCAACAAACAAAAAAAGTTAGTTAAATCCTTCCTAAAAAGATTGAATTCAACAACTTTTAAAACACGTTTTCAAAATTTAGTAGTCATGTGTCTACAGTCATTTTTTAATATGACAGTTGCCTAAATAAAGGTTGTATAGCTGCAGGGAAATGTAAAACTGGGTTTTGTTACTGTGCAGGGGCGCAGCTAGAACTTGGGGGACTTTGGAAGGGGGGCAAATGAGAACAGAAGAGTGGACGGACACTGCAAATGAAAGGATCCAAACTATGTTTTTCAAACTGTTGTGTTTTTATTTAGCAGTTCTTCAAGATGAGGTTCTGTAACTGTTGTAAAGTTGTAGCAGAAAAAGGAAAACTTGTAGAAATTCTTGAAAGATGAATATGGACCTCTAGTATGGAATTCAAGCACAATAAATGATGAGATATTTCCACATACTAAACCCTCACAACAACAGGAACAACATCATTTAAATGTCCAAATATTACACAGTTCTTTTAAATACAAACTTCAGTATTCATTGCAAGATGGAGTTCAAGTATAATGCTTAAAGAAGCTTGAATTGATGATTTCTATATATAAATATGTTATACCTTTGGCACACTAAAGAACAATCTTTTAAATAAAATATTTGTTATTTTTGCTGCTCCATTCAGAACCCGAAAGCAAGACCACCGCCTTTCACTCTTTGTGGGTGACGTCCGTTTCATGACATCATTATCATCAACAACATTCAAACTTTTGCAAATATGAATGTGCACATTGTGCAAAATGAAAGCATTTTTTTCCAAACCGCAAGCTCCGCTGAGAAAGTGGGTGTGGTGGGGGCGCTGCTGTCATCGTAGAGTCTTCCTGGAAAGGGCAGTTCCTCACTTTCATATGTGAGAATGTGAGGACCCGCTCGTTTTTGTGGATTGGGAGGGGCTGTTGCTCAGAGCAAAGGTTTTTAGAGGAAAACTCACAAATGCATGAACAGATAAAAAAAAAACACTTTGAAGTTGTTTTTTGTAAGGGATGAACATTATAAAACACTTAAGAGTTTAAAAAAAGTTGATGTAGGCCCTTTAATCTTTGACTCAAAAGTTAAGGGGAGGGAAACCTTTTTGGTGAGTGGCAGCTGCTCCCACTTGCCCCCTGGTAGCTCTGCTCCTGTACCTGCCTTTCAATAATGAAGACATTTCACTCACCAACAGTATTTCTAACCATTATGACCTTCGCATCCATTAAACTCTCATTTCAAGAAGGTGAATTGGAATGTTTCAACTCATTGCCATTTATTTTGCCGACCAAAAAATCTGTTTTAATCTTTTTTCACCTCTTTTGCTTAATTCCATTTTCACCATCAAGAGAATTAGTAAAACTGACCAAAATCATTTTGTCAACCATAAAAACATTGTTTTTCCATATTCAAATGTTAACACAACAACCAGCTTCGAAGGTTTTCCAGTTTTTTCCCACTTCTGTGGCCGCGTGACGTGTGTGACTGACGCAAAGCCTTCTCTAAACCGGGTCAGTCTGCTGTGGGTCAAAGAGCCCCCTGCGTTTTGTACAGACGAGTGTTATCATCTCACTCAATGGTATGTTGACTCACCAGCAGGCCCTCGTCCAACTGACCTCTTCACACATAAGAGGGAAAATCTGATTAGCAGTGGATGCATAGAAGGGTGTGTAAGAAGTATGTGCATGGTGCAGAAAATGTGCTTCCCCGTGGTAGGAAAAATTGCATTAGGAATAAAACAATAACAAATGCACTTCAACATCTGCATTTTGACTAGATGTAATTATCGTTCCAAGAATAGATACAGATGAACAAAAATGGAAATTTTTCACAAATATGAAGTGACTGCAGAATGTTTTGTTAAAGATCAGAGTCGTGGGGGCGTTTTGTTTTATTAAACCAATCCAGTCCCAGCAGAAAACGGCTGCGGGGTTTACACAGGGATGCCCCTCATCAATTTACAGTCGACACCGATAATCGTTTGGAAAATCACCTGGGGGGGGGGGGGGGGAATGGCGCCTAGCCCTTCAGTACAACTGTTCACATAGCAATTATGTGTGTTTCTGTGTAAATGAGGTCAGTGCACATGAAACCCAAGGTAATCACCTCATGCCTTACAGCTGCTATCAAGGACACTTAAACCTCTCCGCGTGGTGTAATTGCTCTGGAAAATAAGCAGTGGTTTTAATGCTAATCAGCATGATGTAAAGCTCAGTGTTGGTTATCACACACTGATGTGTTTATATGGCTTGATTTGAGCGCAATTTGCTGATCTCCGTGTACCTGAGCTCTGCTTGACAACCTGCATTTTAGCAGCCAAGGGCATTTCCTTTATATCGGCTGCAACCGACCCATACATTCAGGTTTTCCTTTTTTTTTTGTCTCCAGGATTCCCCTTTTACCTCCCTCCTCTCCTCCTCCAGCTCTCCTTCAGCTGCTCCCCTTTGGCACACATGCACAGGCAAGATTTGTTTGAATTAACATGCATGCATTTTCAGTTTTACCATTCTCTGCTGCAGCATTTTTGTGTCAAATAAAAGTAGAAAGTGGTCCCTCCTTGATTTTCTCTCTTTTTCCTAACTGGGCCATGAGCTCCATAGTGCTGCGATTAATTATCAGTTTTTTTTTAAATATAGAGAAAAGCAAGATGCAAATGAAACAGCTAAAGAATAAAGACGGTAAGGTAGGGAGGGCAGGAGTAAATTGCCGTGACGAAGGAATGCAACTCCCTGTATCAGGCTTTGGAGGAAGGGGAAAAAATGATGTAGAGAAGCTAAATGAGGAACCAACATATAGAGTGGGGTTTTGGAAAGAAAGGAAAGAAACAAGGTGCATAGCGTTCCTTCCAGCTTCAACAGTGACCTCCTAATTTGAATTCAAGGCTTCATAAATCATTTAATGGGACAAAGGCAGCGGTTCACATGAGTGAGGTGGAGTTATGGCAGCTTATTAATGGTGCTGACAAGAGCATGTCAAACACAAGCAGGAGCAAATGGGGCTCATGCTGCTTCCCTGACACACATTCAATAATCATATGTGCTTCATTAGCATTATGAAAGGAACATATCAATGACAGCTCACATGGTGAGGAGAGTCCCCAGAGCAGAAATCCCGTCTCCTCCCTCTTTTCACGTCTCTCCCCCAAGGACACACATGTTTTGTAAGAGGGTTCAGACCTCTGTCAAAAAGAAGTGATCTGTGTTTACTGAGCACAGCGACAGACAAGAAAGGACTCAGATTGTGACTTTGCATTGATTAACTCCCAAGAGCATCCCCCATACAACCGTGACACGCTGTGCTTTTCTCACACAGAGCAAGAAAACCCTCAGTTTACGTGCTTAAGGGTAACCGCAGAAGGAAATCCATTATTGATTTTTAAAGAGACGTTATCTGAGATTAAGTTTCACTGACGCAGTTTTCACACATCTGCAGCCCATTCTGGATGGAAGCACAGACACACAGAAATTTAGCTAAACACAAATCAAAAGAATTATTTAAATAAAAGTCTCCTCGTAAACCAAGTCAAGTGGTCAGTTTTACTCTTGCCTGCAGCCCCTTTTTAAAAATGTGGTGCAGAGGAAGAGCGGTCAGCCTCTGATTGGAAGATCGCACGTTCAGTACCAATGAAACTATTTTATTTTTTAACAAAAGTTGACAGCATAGCTGCAGCAGTGCTTCAAAGGCCTGGTCGCACTCAAAAGATTTGGTTCTTCCATAGTGGTTTATATATATATATATATATATATATATATATATATATATATATATATATATATATTTTTTTTTTTTCAGCTTCCTCCCACCATCCAAAAACATGCTTCATAGGTTAATTGGTTACTGTAAATTGTCCCTAGGTGTGAGTTTGCATGGGTGTGTGACGTGTGGCCCTGCGAAAGAGGATGTCGCCTGCCTTCACCCACAAGTTGCCGGGATAGGCTCCAGCAGCCCAGTGACCCCGAAAGGCACAAAATGGGTTTAGAACAGTGTTTTTCAACCTTTTTTGAGCAACGGCACACTTTAACCATGACAAAAATCCCGCGGCACACCAGCATCCGAAAATGAAAAAAAAGGAGATCTACAGTCCCTCTGCAATCTCACGTGCATTTTTGTGATAATTGTGCCAGAAAAAGCTGGAAGTTACAGCTGTTTTTTCTAAAAGTTGCAATAAAAGTTAAGTTAGAAGATTTAAAAACTGTTTGATGTGTTCGTTGTGGTTTCAAGACTTTAAGAGGAGAGACTAATTGTGTGCTGAGACGCTGTCATTTTATGGGAGATGTACTGTGAAAACTGCTGCAAAAGGGCAGTCAGACTGGCGTCTCTGAGCTTCATTGTTTTGTTCACTTGTCACTGGTCTGATACCAGATTCTGGGGAAAGCTACACCGCTAAAGACGAGGTTTAGCTGGTATTTTTGTTTGAACTGAGAGACTTTATGAGCAGAATCGGAACAAGGAAGTGAAGACTTTAACCACTTCTGATTGGTCAGACTGATGACGTGTGATTAAGCCACCAAGAATGATTGGCGGAGACAGTTAAAGGGGCGGGACTTTTCCGCAAACAGCTTTAGGTGCAGCTAAATTGCGGTACCGTCATTCTTATCAAAATGCCTTTAATAGAATCAAATAAACACACAGAAAAAAGTGTTTTATGATCTTTCATATTTATAACTACTCAGTGTTTTATCAGGGCCTGTTTGGATGAACACAGAGCTGATATCCTGGAGATGGTAAATGTTTTTAGATCAGTTAATGAGGGCAATTTCCCACGGCACACTAGTTGAAAAACACTGGTTTAGAAGAATGAATGAATGAATGAATGAATGAATGAATGAATGAATGAATGAATGAATGAATGAATGAATGAATGAATGAATGAATGAATGAATGAATGAAAGATGAGCACAACAGTCTGCTGCACGCAGGTCACAATTTTATCACGATGCATTTTAACTCATTTTACTGATATTTGTAAACCCCTTTCTCCGTCTAGTGATGTCTTTTCCACTCTTAAGCACTTCTCTCTAACATTCTTATTTTCACCTTCTCATCCTCTCACTGCTGCCTAAGTGTCCTCGTCCCCACTGTCTCTCTCTTGTTAGAGGCAAATTCAATCTACTTTTGTATACTTTAATCAAAGCAGCCACAGATTGAATTTAGCAGTGTGTGTAGGAGGTTAAAGTGGAATCTTCCAGAGGACGGGATATAAAGGGGTGTTCTCTACACAGACTTCTCTTCACATGCAGGACTTTGGATGAAAGGCTCTGAACAGTTCAATACATATCTTTTAAATGGAGAATTAATCTATTAGTTCAGTTCCAGTTCCCCAATCTGCAACTGTCCACAGACTTATTTCACAAAAGACGGATAAAGCTTTAAAATAAATCTATGGCGTTTATCTGATCAGCTTTGGGGTTGATTTTAGTTTTAATCTGATGTTTACATCATGATCAACTCGATGATTCACACACAAACATCCCGGTTGATCAGCATCACATATTTTACACCCGTGTGGTGGAAACAATTTTCTTAAATTATCCTTCATTTGATAATCTTTCCATGTCAATGTGATCTTGTTGTTTTAACTCTTTCCAACTTAATGAATTGACTCTATAAATAAGATTTCTAAAAAATATAAATAAACATGTTTTTAAATTAATACATTTTTGTGAGGAAAATAATATGTTCCTCTCCTGCTGATTTTGTCCTCTGAGAGAAAAATAATCCCTTTCTAATTTAAATGTCAGCTTTATTTGAACAGTGAGAGACTTTTCACAAAAGAAAACATTTTTTTCTATAAATTCATGAACTGATTTGCATTTTGATGACAGAAAAGAATAGCAAGATTTCTGGCACCCCGCTGTCTTCTATATGGGCAGCGAGCTGGGAGTAGGAGCATCCGTTACTTTTATAGGACACTCGTCTATGGAGGGATTGTCGAGTGTAGTTTGGAATCTGATTGATCCGGCTCTTCACCAAAGTTGTCCAAAATGTCAGGGACAAGACTGAAGACGTAGTCTGGAAATTGGTTATCACCAATCAGCTGTGGTGTGAATATTCTCCCAGTTTGTGAGATTATTTCCAAATGGGAAAAGAAAAATCACATAAATACCTGTCAGTCTCCCTCAGTCTGGGGCTCAATGCAAAACCTCACCTCATGGACTGTCGAACTCTAACCACATGGAAATGTTTGGTTGATGATTTTAAGGCAGCTAAAACCATAACTGGATAACAACCAGATGCAAACACTAAACGCCATCAAGGATAGGAATTCTCCATCTAATGCAAGGTCCTCCCGCTCAAATGAACCCATTAGAAGTTTGAGAAGAACATCAAAGTGATTCAGAGGAGAACTGGGTGAAAATGTTTCACCCTGATGAAACAAAAATCAAGCTCTTTGGCATTAACCCAACAAAAAGGTTGCCTTTGACCCATAAAAGAACTGGATTGACTGACTCTGCCCCCCCTCGCGTTCCAAGCAGCACCTGCTGGCTCAAAGAAGACAAAATCCCATAGACTTCTGTAAAGAAATAAACAGCTTTTATTCAGTCATTCTATTGGTCAGAATAACCTTTCTTGCTCTGATACATTTTTTATAACGTTCTTGCTAATTCTAATTTATTTTCGTTATATTTTATCTGTGGTGCAAGTTATTCAAGTTCTAAACTAACTGATCCGATGCCTCAATAAAACCAGCTGTCTGCGTGTGAATGTTCAATACGTTTGATTGACAGATCCGGTTCTAAATGGTAGGGGTGTGGCCTTCCAGCAAGCTCAGTCCTGATTGGTAAGAGTGGTTGCCATAGAAATCTCTACTTAATTCGACTCAGACCAGACAGTGGCACAAACATGACAACGTCTGTATTGCAATAAAATGTTGACTGAATTGACTTCACTATATGTGACATCACACTCACTTTGTCCAGTTCTCATTTACAGTCAATGATTTGACCCCAAGAAACACCATCCACATGGTCAAACATGGAAGTCAAAACAATTTGGGGTTTTTTCTACCAATGAAGCGGAACAACTGCACTCCATCAAAGGGAACACTTAAGGAGCCAAGTCTCATTAAATATTTGGCGAGAACTTAAAAAAAAATCATTAAAAATTGAGTATTGTGGGGTTTTCGTCATGCCTAAAAATGCTTACATAAAGTGTCTCACAAAGTCTCACTAACTTGTAAAGTAAGAGTTCTTAAGCCTCATTTCCACTGAGTGGTATGTCCTGGACTGGTAAGGAGTGGTACGGTGCAGTTAATTCTGGACCGTACTGACTTTCCACTCAGTTAAGCCTCGCTTCCACTGAGTGGTTAGATTTCACAGCGTATGCATGGGTTAGACCACTGCTATGTCTTGCAGCTGCTGCTGTGCTGCATCCCCTGTCATTCTGATCACCTGGCAGGTGTGGCCAATGATCTTGATCGGCACCTGCCAGGTATTTGAGTCGGGGGAGGCCTCAACCAGGGAGGCATGCAGAGAGAGCGGAACAGAACAGAACAGAACAGAACAGGACAGGACAGGACAGGACAGGACAGGACAGGACAGGACAGGACAGGACAGGACAGGAGGAGGCTGAGGAACAGTTGGGGCTGGGGCTGGGGCTGGGGCTGGGGCTGGGGCTGGGGCTGGGGCTGGGGCTGGGGCTCTGCTGGTTGGTTTGGTTTTCCTTTTCCCCTCTTGGTCCTCAGCAGTCTTATACTGCTGGGTTTTGTTGTTTTAGTTTGGGGTTGGACTTTGGTAGCCTTTATTTGCGGGCTTTGTTTGTTTCTTTTGAACAGTTAACCCTTGTGCTATCTTAGTTGACCCCACCCATACATTGACGTGTTCTCCCTACCATGACAAAGGTGGATAAAGGTGGAAAGATTTCATGTAATCCATGGACACCAGTGAGGTTCACAAATCATTGAAGAAAAAAGGTTCAGCCCACTGTCTAGTGGGTCTAGATGACCCAACTCCCAATGTTAAGGTGCCTAGGATAGCACAAGGGTTAACAGGGAGCTGCTGACTACAGCAGTCAATGTGGCTAGGTCAGTTGTCTCCCTGACTTCTTTTATGTTTGACCAAGATTCCAATCCTACCATTTTTGTATTTTTGTTTGAATCAGCAACAGTAATTTTTGCTTTACAGGACATGTTTTTTTTAATTTAATTTTATTTTTTTCCCCTCAAACTGTGTTCCTCAATTTCCTGGAGTCCAGTTTTCATATGTCATGGCCCCCTTTGTGATCCATTACCCTAAACTGAGGCAGGTTTGCGATAGGTCAATCAAAACTGTGGTGATGGATGAGAACAAGTATTGTTTTAAGTTCACTCACAAAAAAGGGGGAAATTAGATGTCACGCCTGCACGCCTGCGTAGCAGCTAGACCATTGATAAGTCTCTATACTGAGCCAGACTCAAAGTCGCATCTCAGAAGACTTTTAAGCAGCATTAAACAAAATAAACAAAGTAAGCAGTTCTACCCATCTTCCTTTTCTGAGAAACGCATGATGTATTCATGATATGACATGATCTGTTCATTTCTGAGTATTCCTCTGAAAACCTGTTCTCTGAGCACCAACCCAACTCACGAAAATGAGCGGGTTCGCACAAGTTGACATAGAGAACAGCCCCTTCCAGGAACTGTCTGTGCTGCTAGCCCCGCCCCCTCCGAGCTCCACAGAGCTAGCGGTGATCAGCAAAACGCTTTCTATATGTACAATCTGCACATCCATCTTTACAAAAGTATTGATTATTTTCTTGGGCGACACGCAGACACACTGCCGAGGCCAACTCCAGGTTGACATCATGAAATTGGCGGCACCCATTTCAGAGATCGAGTCGCCATACTTCTGGGTTTTAAAATTAACTCAGAAAACTAACATTTAATAAAAGTGTTATTTTGTGTGCCAAAGGTATTTTATTGACATACCAAGATAAATGTATACATTTTTGGTGTTTTTGTTGAAAAAAAACTCAAGCATTCTTAGTAAAGCCTATTTATTTTGTGTTTTGACATAAGTTTCAGCAACCCGCTGTTAAACAAAGCTTGGAAACCACATTATGCCTAATTTTTGTATTCTTATTCTATTCAGGTGCATGCTGTAGGCAATATGGGGTTGTGCATGGGTAAAAACAAGTACACAAAGAAGCACAATAGTCTCTAATTGAAGACAAAACAGACAAAATATTGCATTGGTCATATAAGTAAAAAAAAACACAACAACTTATCATTGGTCTTTCAGGGTTGTGGATCGTACTTGGACATCTGCTTCTGATTCACAAAACAAAAAATAAACATATTTAGGAATTTTTTATCTTAATTTTCTTTATGTCGTCCATCAGAAAAAAGCCACTAGAACATGTTAAAAACACCAAAAATATACTTAGATTGGGTCTTTAAAGGCATAATATAATTGTCTGAACAGTATTTTTTACTTTACTACGTTTAAATTAAATATATGGCAAATCAGTGATTTCAGTCACCACAAATATTCATACTTTTTCTTTTTTGTTCTGGAACCGATGACATAAATCACAGTATTCAGAAGCTGGTTACAGTCCCAAAACAAGGCTTCGCCTTTTCTACTTGCTGGCACTCAAAGTACTTTCAAATTGCTTTAAAGCTCATTCACACACCCACGAGGGAGCAGCCATGCAGCTTAACCTAATCCATTGGCGGCAACTGAGGGTTCAGTGCCTTGCCCAAGGACACTTAGACATGTGACTGCGCTAGCCAAAATTCAAACCACCAATTTTTCAGCTGGGAGACGATTGCTCTTTGAGCCCCAGCCACCAAACAGTCAGCTAAACTTTCAAAAGCAAGGCGATCTTGTAACGTGTTTACAGGGTTGGTAGATGCTTCATTGACTGTATATGAGAACTGAACTAAGTGACACTTCCCCCTGGCACTCCACATAGAAGGTACCCTCTGCCCTATCTGTAGAGAAATAAACAGCTATCAGTCATTCTATTTGTCAAAATCACCATTCTTGCTCTAATACTGACCAATCAGATGCATCAATAAAAGTACAATGGGACAAAAAAGTATTTAGTCATCCATTAATTCTGCAAGTTATCCCACTTAAAAAGATGAGAGAGGCCTGTAATTTTAATTATAGATATACCTCAACTATGAGAGACAAAGTAAAACAAAAATTCCAGAAAATCACATTGTCTGATTTATAAAGAATTTATTTGTAAATTATGGTGAAAAATAAGTATTTGGTCAATAACAAAAGTTGAACTCAATGCCCTTTGTTAGCAATGACAGCAGTCAAACATTTTCTGTAAGTCTTCACAAGGTTTTCAAAAACTGTTGCTGGTATTTTGGCCCGTTCCTCCATGCAGATCTCCTCTAGAGCAGTGATGTTTTGGGGCTGTCGCTGGGCAACACAGACTTTCAACTCCCTCCAAAGTTGTTCCTTGGGGTTGAGATCTGGAGACTGGTTAGGCCACTAGGACCTTAAAATTGCTTCTTACAAAGCCACTATGACAACTCCTTGTTGTCATAGTGAAAGACCCAGCCATGTTTCATCTTTCATGCCCTTGCTGATGGAAGGAGGTTTTTTACTTAAAATTTGCCTTTACTGAAAAAACAGCCCCAAATCAGGATGTTTCCACCCCCAGGCTTTGCAGTAGGTATGGTGTTCTTTGGATGGAACTCAGCATTCTTTCTCCTCCAAACACGACAATTAGAGTTCTGACCAAAAAGTTCTATTTTTGGTTCATCTAACCACAGGACATTCTTCCAATCCTCTTCTGGATCATCCAAATGCTCTCTAGCAAACTTTAGACTGGCCTGCACATGTACTGGCTTTAGCAAGGGGATACGTCTGGAACTGCAGGATTTGGGTCCCTGGTGATGTAGTGTGCAACTGATGGTAGCCTTTGCTACCCGTCTCTCTGCACGTCATTCACCAGGTCCCCATTCTTGTGAACATTTTGACCCTATTGGGTGAGATCTTGCAGGGAGCCCCAGATGGAGAGAGATTATCAGTGGTCTTGTATGTCTTCCATTTCCTAATAATTCTCCCACGGTTGATTTCTTCACACCAAAAATCTTACCTTTTGCAGATTCAGTCTTCCCAGCCTGGTGCAGGTCAAAAATTTAGTTTCTGGTGTCCTTAGACAGCTCTTTGGTCTTGGCCATAGTGGAGTTTGGAGTGTGACTGAGGTTGTGGACAGGTGTCTTTTATATAGATAATGAGATCTTGCAGGTGTCATTAATACAGGTAATGAGTAAAGAACAGAGGATCCTCTTACAGAAGATATAATGTACAAATATATTCTTTAAAAATCAGACAATGTGATTTTTCTGGGTTATTTTTCTCACTTTGTCTCATAGTTGAGATTTACCTATGATGAAAATTATAGGCCTCTACTTGCAAAATTGGTGGCTGACGTGGTGATTAGATGTGGTCTCACATCAAATATTCAAAATGTTTGAATGATTCTTCCAAGCCTGCTTTCAAGTGGTAGGGGTGTGACTTTCCAACAATCCCACTCCTGATTGGTTAGAGTGGTTGCCATAAAAATGTTGATTTAGAACGATCTGGACCAATATGTTACTGATGTCATCTGGTTCCAACTTTGCAACGTCTATATCGCGAAGAAATTGTGACTGAATTGACTTCATTTAGCTGGAGCCGTGAGTCATTTTTATGTCACACTCACTACGTCACATTCGATCAGTCCAGTTCTCTTATACAGTCAATGGGTGCTACACAATAATGGACAAACTACACCCGTCACACAACTGTATATTTTAACAAACACATTTCACTTGTCTTCCATTTAAAATTAAATAAAAATAACTAAAATGGCCAAAACATTAAATGGTGAAACCCCGCCCACCTCTCTTTTAGTTCCAACAACACTCCTCCTTCCTTTGACATAGTTCTGGTTACTTCTTACACCTCTCTCCTTGAAACATGTACCCACCCTTTGATCCATTTTTTCCCCTGACATCAATAATGAGCTATATATTTTACCTTGTGTTTACCTTCACAGATAACTGCCTCTGTCTCCTTCTCCCTGTCTCCCTATGTTTCTCTGACCCCTGTCACAGTCAGTAAAGTTCTGATGAGAAGCTACATAACACTGCATTGTCTGATCGGGTGTTGTTGAGTAAGCAGGTTTGCTGCCCTGATCTCTTGGGGTCAGCTTAATGCTATCCTGGCTGGGTCTCTCCTTGTAACCTGGTATTCTGGAGGCCAGCTGGGGCCTCCGCTCTGCTCCGAGTGTTATCTGGCCTTCTGGCTTACTCCTACAACATACTACTGCTCCCCTATGCTAAACAGGACACTCAGTTCTGTCACTTCATATGACACGTCACTTGATCTGGCCACGAATTGTTTGTCAGATTTCCTCTTCGTGAAGGGATATGGTTGAAAATATGGAATGTTCTCAAGTTAAAAGTTATTTTTTTTTATCTTTCATGTGCTTTAATGCATGCTCCTTCTGTGAAACAAGGAGACACATAAAAGGTGATACACAGGGACAGGCAGTTCAATATTTTTCCCCTTTCAAGTCAGATTCCACCTTGAACAAACTAAAGGGTGGTTATTGATTAATTGATGTCCACTAATGAGCTGAATTGATCAGTGGAGCAGATCACTAGCAGTGAAAGGGTCACCCCTTTAAACGGCATGTCTCATCGTAAAGGACTATAGATAAAGGGATGAAGGGAAGGTGGGTGGAAGGAAGTCAAATCAAAAGCAAACTTGGGTTTGTCATTTATCCCCAATTTAAGCTATGTGCCAAGAACACGCAACAGAGTTGAATTACTATTTTGTTGCATAAGAAAACTGTTCAGTGTTCCAAACGTGGCTTAATATGATAAGTAGAACATTCAAAAAACCACTCAGAGCCAAGATTTCTGTCAGGGGTCAAGAGTGTCGCACAAATATAAACACACATAATCTCATATGAAAGGTATTAACTATCTGGTGTTCATGTTACACAGGATGTGTGCCTGTGTTGCATAATATGCTAAAGTAATCTCCTTTCCACATGATCTAATCTCTAAGCTGTTTTTAAATGGTTTACTGTTTAAAGTATAAATAACATCATTCATGTTCTGTGTTTTATGCAATCCTGTAGAAATACGTTTTTTCTGGAAACTAATGACTGTCAAAGGTAAATGTCGCTAAAGTTTTGATGAAAATGGACAATTTGACCACAATTTTGACAATTTGGACATTCTTTAGGGGGTGTTGTTTAGTGCTTTTAATATGTTTTTAACTTGCACAAAGAAGAAAGCCCACATCACTCCTGTCTTGAGTTTCTTCACTGGTTGCCTGTCAGCTTGAGGATTGATTTTAAGATTAATCTTCTAGTCTTAATGGTTTGGGACCCTCCTACCTCTCCAACCTTCTCAGTCCTAACAAAACTTCCAGAACTCTAAGATATTTAGGTTCTTTCCTTTTATTTCGTCCCACTGTGGGAATCATGCAGAACTCATGGTGAGGCTTCCTTTCAGTATCGTGGTCCTCATTTGTGGAATAGTTTACCTGAGGACGTCAAAGTTTCTGTCTTTGTGGAGATTTTCAAAAGCAAATCAAAGACAAATCTTTTCAATTTAGCTTTTACATAACTCATTTATTCAACTTATCGATTTATATGCTGGGCTTTTTAATTATTTTATGTTTTTTTCGTTTTTGTGTTTTTACCTTATCTGTCTTTTAATCTATGCAGTGCTTCCTCAACTTTCTGGCCACAGTGATCCCTTCATTTTCTACTTTTATGTCTGTTTTACTGTTGTTGCTGTTATCTGATGCGTCTTATTTTATATAGAGTCTTAACTAATGTTAAAACAATAACTAACCACTGTGATACTCAGAAATGTAATTTTAAGCTTGATTTTCTTTACATGTGACCATAATTCCTTATTGTCATTGTCACAGGTGTATGAATGCCGGACTGGACACCATTCTACTTTCAATTTATCTAATTTATCTAACTATACTCTGTTGACAGAAATATTAGTGTAATTTCCCTTTAGTTACTTCAGATTTAGTGCATCATTCTTATATTTGGGGTTTGTGTCCCTTCTCAACCATAGAAGCTTCTGCTCATCTTAAAAAGCTTTGGACAAGATGTTTGAGTAGGAATTTGTGCTCCTAATGAGGATTTAGTGGTGTGAAAACGAGTTAGATTAGATCCCCTCCTGGAATAATTTAGTCAAACGTGTCTCTTGCTGGGTGCACTTCGAGAATGTTAAAGGACTTTGTCCAAATAAAGATTGACTTTCGATTAAGTTGTAATTTCTAAACAGTAAAAAAAAAAACAACTCCCATATCATCATTCCTCCCCCATCAAATTGAACATTTTTCACAAAGCAGCACTGTAGAGGCAGTGCATTCGAAAGGCTCACACGCCCCACAGCATGTTTCCACCGCTCCACACTCCAGTAATGGTGTCCTATAAACATTTTCATCCTTCTGTTAGCTTTGAACTCATTTATCTAAAGCTTGCAGCTATTTATCCATGGGAACCCACACCATAAAGCTCCTACCTACAGTTTATGTGAGTCATTGTGTTTAGAGGTAGGTTTCACCGGCTAATTCCTTAGGGGGGCAAAAGGAGATTTGTAAGTTCCCTCATGGTCCACCGTAATTACAGGCCACCCCTAAAGCAGTTCCCACTCTTTAAAAATATCAGGTTCAAATTAAAAGTAACACAATTATCTTTTATCAGAACATTTTACAAAACCTTATAACCAAATGTAATAATTTAAGCAAATAAATAGAAAAAATACTCTAAAAAAGGGCACGCATGGGGCTTGTTTTTTGGGGGCGGAAATACAGTTTAAACCTCTACTTGTAAGGCGCAGTATCTCCAAAATTCTGTTCAGTTTGTCCAAAAGCCTTAGAAGTATGAGTGCAGCTAAGAACAAGCCTATTAGGTTTATTTACAATAATAATAATAATAATAATTTACACCAAGTCTAAATATAATATAAATAATTGTGCAATCTTTAAAATTCAATTTTGTTACCACCTTTACTTTAAACATTATTGTAAAAGCGACTACTTTTCAGATCTTGGTTACTGAATCAGAAAACAGACAAATAAGCCCAAGCTTGAAATCAATATTTTAACATTTTTAAATCACATTTTTATTTTCCTAACTTTTTTTTCCTTTTACAAAGGACACAAAAGAGTCCTTCATTAAAAAATTTTAAGTTCCAAGCTTAGGCTTTTGGGTTCAATTAATTTTTTAAATGTAAATACCGGTAGGTAAGGTTTTGTTATATTAAAATGGTAAACGGCATACAGTATTTAACCCTTTATTACCTTCTTAGAAGCCCAAAGGGCTTTACAGTCACAGTCCCATTCACCCATCAACACACTGATGGCGGCACTACTGAACACTGGCGGCAACCTGTAACCACCAGGAGCAATGTGGGGTACAATGTCTTGCTCAAGGACACTTTGGCGACCTCAACTGGTTTAAAGTTGTCAAGTAGGACCATCTTTGTCACAGTTAATGATCAGTCCTTCTTTTCCATCTCTAGGACCTTTGGTGTTCCACAGGGATCTCTTCTAGGTCCTGTACTATTTTCAATTGACTTCATTTTGTTGGAGCCGGAAGTACAGTAAGTTCTTTTCATTGGGTGATGTCATACTAACTCATATATATTTAATGTCTGGTCACTTAAAAACTTTCATTTGTTTGTGACTCATGCTTCTTCACATTTGCATAACAAAGAGTTTACTTTTTCTTTTTACTCAATATTCACATCCATTATTTAATCCCTTCGATTCCTGTTTTTCCTGCGGGATAGTTCTCATACATTAATTAACTGTACCAAGGTGAGCCTTCATATGTCAATAAAAAGGAATTATCTGGGGAAATTCAGATGTTCTTTAACAATATTGACATATTGCTTCTTTAATTCACACAAAGTAAAAAAATGGACAAAGGTAAAGTAAAAAAACATCCCCCCACATCTGTTTTTTTAAGTCTGTTAATAGTGCACAGTTTAAAGATAAAATATAAGGATGTTTTAATATTATCCACACGGTAAAAATAAGTTAAGCTAAAAAGCTATAATTTTTTTTTTAAATTAAAAGATACTTTACTATTTCAATGCTCTCTTTCTTTGCATTAAAACAAACAAATAAAATTTCATAAGTTGGTCGTAATGTTAAACGAATGCAACATTTCCAAATAGAATCAACTGGAAACTTGTATCAAAAGGACTTTCTTGGTAATGTTCTTCTTCCCTCTTTATTGATATTATCATTACTGTACTGTGTATTTTTTTTTGACGAGCTTGTCTTTTCTTTAATTTTACAAAATCCTTATTTTGCAGAACTTCTTTTTCATGTAATACATGCCAGATTTTACTATTTTTTAATGTTTTTTTTTATATACTTTTCCCTCCAGTTTTTAGGAATCAGGGTTATGGCACTCCCATTACCCTGAGCTCTAATTTGTTGCTAAATCAGGAAAAGCAATTTGCTAAAGCAGCGTGGTAACAAGTCAATCTGGCCCTAAATATGATATGAACAAAGATCATGCACACTGACAGCAATCTATGGTGCTTCAGCACTAGCATGTCCAACTATTCATTTAATTAGATTATAATATAATGGAAAAAGGAAAGTTTCAACATGAAAGCATCTACAAAATGTAGTTTGTAAAGCTCCTTATTTTCTATCAACACAAAGCTTTTTTTTTTTTTTACAAATCCAGATCAAATGCAGAATGTCCTCAGTGGTCATTTTTAAACCTCTAAAGACTAATGGATGTATACCAAATGGGACATCCTAGAATAACCTAGGCTGACTTTTCCATAAAGCCATAATATTAATGATCTTGACAGATTTCAAGCTTTGGACCGTTTGTTTCATGTCTGCTGTGCACACGCCTCAGTGATGAGAAGCCAGACAAACATTTGGTATCATTATGTAAAGAACTTTAAAGCCACTTTCAGGGATTGGAGAGGTCAGGCTTGAACAGATGCAGCATGTTCCTGCAAAAACACAATTTTCTAAAGAAGTAAAATTACTATAATTTTTACTTATTTAATGCAAACTTAATGAAAACATGGGTAGGTCAGGAGACATGCAATAAATCATGCAAATATGTTTTTTTTCTTTCAAATTCAATTATGCAAAAGCTATTATCTATAAAATGCAATATGTCATTGTGGAAATCTCCTACACACAAACAATATCATGGATGCTACATAAGAGGCAATATGCTTCACACAGCCAGACACGTTCTTATCTTGGGGCTTCTCTGGGAAATATGTTTATTCAGCAACATTTCTTTAATATGCATAATTTACCTTAAGCATGGTACTCTCCCTAATAGAGCATGCACACGGCAGCACATTAATTCAGTGAATTAAATAATTAAATGAGGGTACAAGTCACAGCAAAGGAGACACATGGACTTCAAAACTGGATGATGAAATGGCATTTTGATTGTGTTTAATTAGTGCAGTCTTACATTTTAGGGAAGAGCGGAAAACTGAACAAGTCAGCACAGGAAACTGCAACGACGGGTTTTAGCAAATTTCACAGTTCACTGTCCATGCAAATATCCATATGTATATGTTGAGGAGTGCAAAAGCCCCTGGGTATGTATAAAAATTCCATCTGACTGGCTTTATTTTGATTGTGCAAAGCACTGGTAAGTCAGTGCACAACCGGATCCGTGCACAGACCAACTGAACGGCAATTGTGAGTCCACAAGGCCCCTACCTTTTTAACCAAAGTAATTGTTTTTTTTGTTTTGTTGAACTTTTTGTTTGACTTTTTGACACAAATATCCGAACAGAGGATTGATTATTTACCGAAACCCAATTCCATTAATAATAATGACCAGTTTGGATTTGAGGGACTTCTGCTTTTTTATCGAATTTTCTGCATCTGATTACAGTCAATGAATGGTTTTCTTTAAACTTACGTCGTATTTGGAAAATTCTACGGTAATGGTTTTTACTAATATAAAATAGGAGACAATAAAACTACCTATTGATGGAGTGACAATCAAAAAAGTGTCTGAGTTTAGATACCTTGGGGTAATTTTGGATGAACATTTTTCTTGGTTGCCTTATATATGTTAAAAGTAAAGTGGCCAAAACTGTATTTGTTTGGAATAATGTTGGGTAATATTTATCCTGTAATGTGCTGAGAAATTTTTTATATTTTTATATATAAAAGGTGTTTATATATTGAAGGTGGTTATGTAATAATGTTTTGTGATGCAGTCCTTTAATTGAAAAATTGACTTTTCATTCTCCTAATTAAAGTCACAGGTACAAGGTTGCTAAAACAGACCAGAAGACAAATGCAAAAGAGCAAGCTGTGACTCACCTGGCCTTTTTTCGTTTCGACCTTTTCGACCCCCACATAGTCGAACTTTGGAGATCAGGACCAGGATCTGTTTCTGGCACAGGGACTTGTTGCTCTTAGGACAGGGCTTGCGCTTGTTGGCTACCGGTCGGTTTGCCTGATCGTCCTTGACCGCCCGTTTCTGTCTGATGAGAGAGCTGGCGAGAGCTGCCATCTTCCCCCCCTCTCACTTTTGCGGAGGGGGGTGTCTTCCTGCCCTTTTTTCTGTTGCTTTTTTGGCTTCTCCTCTCAGCAAAAAAATAAAATAAAAAATTCAAAATTCCCCCCAAAAAAGAGAAAAAATGCTGCTATAGCCCAAAGCTTTGGCAGAAGCTCCCACGGGGGAGATCAGGATACTAAGTGGGTTAACAGGAAAGAGTTTAGCTTGATGGCTTCCTTTGAGAGGGAGGATCTGGGAGAGATGCGAGTTCACAAGTAGTCCACTTTAAAAACCTCAACTCTTGCTAAAAATAAAAATCTAAGAGTGCAGGGAAACGCGCCACAGTCACATTTTCAGGTGTAAACTAAAACCAAGGTTAGAACAGTTGACTTTTCAAAGATGGAAACAAATATCTCTAACCCTCATCGCCACTTAAATTTCACATCCAAATTTGCTTTACCAGCCTAAATATTGTAGTGCAAAATAGCTGTCCTACTTTAACATTAAAAAGCAGCGAAAACAAGCTCAAAAAATGTTACATATAAAAACACTTTTAGTGAAGAAAAGAGAAACCATGACGAATGCTAGGAAGCTCTTAAAAGCACAAGAAAAATCAAATTGTTTGTCACCATTTTGGCGGTCCACGGAGGTCCAACTTTGCCTCCCATTTAAAAGCTGCAGCATGGAATAATGAGGCAGGAGTGTGGGGGGTAATCCAGCGGAGTTAGATCCAGAGGTGGAACAGGCAAGACGCTGACTGTCTTTGACAGAAGAGAGCCGGGAAGAGAGTGGAGACATGGACTCGGACGGACAGAGATACCTCCTCTGCCTCGGGATGCTCCTTTCCCACAGTCCTCACCAAACCCACCTCCCTTTTCCTCCTCCCCCCTCCTCCTCCGCCTCCTCCTCCCAGCCAAAGTCAGCGAGCGCTTCAGAGTCTGTGTGTGTGTGAATTCCAGCAGCTACCATCAGTAGAGGTGACATTCATGAGAAAGAGAGAGGCAAAGAGAGACAGGGGGAGAGAGACAGCAATAGAGGGAGGGGGGTGAGTAAGCTTGGCTGGGGTAGAGATGAAAATATGGGAGGGAGAAAGAGTCAAAGACGGGAACAGCCACTACGCTACGACTACAATTTTGTTATTTTATGGAAACGTCCACTTAAAAAAAAAAAGCTCAATCATTTTAACCACTTGACGGAACCAGAAGGGGGGGGGGGGGTCAAGTGCAGAATGTGACTTCTCAGTCAGCATCACTGATGGTTCCCTGTGAACATGTGTTGGTGAGGGATTTTCCCAAATAAAGTCAGTCAACCAAAACACATGTACTGTAGATTGTGTTTATTCACTCACAAGGACTGGAGTAAATTATTCCTACAAGACCCACTCCATGTGTTTTTAACATGTTCTTGTGGCATTTTTCTCATCATGGAGGACATATATGAGCCACAAGCTCCCTGCTTTGCTCCTTTCGGATGCATTCACTTGTAGACCACTCGTTCATTTTCCTCATCTGAGATGGCATCTGGCTCTAAACTGTACGGCTGGATAGCTCCAATACTACTCGCCAGTTTTGTTGCACCCGTAATGATAGGTCGTGGGCGTGAGGGGCTCTAAGCAAGTGGGAGAGCGTGTGCACAGAGAGCTCTCAGCAACAGGGATGTAAAGGTGGGGCAGGGTTGCTCTGCTCCAACATCCCACCCACAACCCGGAGGCATAGTTGCAATTAACTCTTGCCGCTCTGCAGAAACTGTGTCCTACTGTGACATATATAGGACATATATGTCAAAAGGTTATTGGATTGGGACTTTGTTACAAAGCTATACAGAAAATTAATGAAGAACACAACTAATCCTGACAGCCTGTTTACTAATACAGTTGGCTACAGCATGCTTTTTGGTATTCAAGATGTAAAATAATTGCAACTTAACTCAATTTAAATGGCATTAAAAATGATGATGGCTTTAAACATTTGAGTGGCAATAAAACATTAAATCTCCACAAAAACAGTTCCAGTTTGGAAAGCAAAGTTGCAAAAAAAAAGCCTTTAAGAAGTGTTTATGGGTCCAACATACTTTGCTGTCTGGAGTAGTCCACTTCATTTGGCAGGTGTGAAAGCTCTCACGCAGCGCTAAAGTGAACTGAGGTTGTGAGTATGTATGCAAATGGACTATCAGGAAGAGAAAAGAGTGACATGCATCTCTAAAATGAGTTGGTGATTTAGGCCTTGGTCCCACGCATTGTACAGAGGGTTGACACGTACGGGTGCTGCAGGTTTTGTGGTTGTCAAAGCCCATGGACAGATGTGTCTTGCAGATTCCTACAAAGAATCTGTACGACGTGCCTGCATCTCATCAACTTAACCCTTACTTACCATTGTATTTGTTTAAATGTTTTCCATAACCTGTTGCCCGCAGCATGCCTGTAGAAAAAACGTTTTGTTATACAGGCTCACTGGGCGGTCTAAAATTCTGTGCAGGACACAAGTGTGACCTGTAAGGGTTTGCCATTTTTTGCATGTAGAGAGCCTGTATCAACCATTAGTCAGTTGTGACTGAGACCTTAGTGCAGGGGTGGCGAACACGCATGCGGCTCTTTGCATCTCATCGTATTTTCTATATACTGTGCCCAATAATTTGCGCAGGTTACGCCCAATACCGGAAAAATAAAACTAAAGATTTGATGTGCGTGTAGACCGTTACCCTCATGGTCAAAATGGCAAAATTCAGAGTATAAAGATAAACACAGGACGCTTCTGGAAGAATGGGAAGATTCTTACTTTTTTACTGAACGGAATGGCAAGTCACTATGTTTATTATTATGAGCTTTTGGAAGCAGTAAAATTGTTCATGGCAGAAAAAGAACAAAACGTATCCCGGGGAAAATTAAAAACTCTTCCTGATCTGACACAAATTGTCTCCTTTATTAACAAGTTGAAGCTTTTTAAAGTGCACATTCAAAACAGCAATCTGTCCCACTTTCCTTCTTTGTGGAGCTCACAGCAGAAGGCTCCAATCCAAATGAATAAGGCGCAGGACGTGACGCTGCTTGCGCAACTGGATGGAAACTTTACTTTGCTGTTTGAGCAGCAGAAACGACCGCAGATCACTTTTCTCATCAACCTTTTTAATGCAGAGACTGACTGCCTGAGATCCCCGGTTGTCACTGATGAGGCAGTGAGTGAACCGGAGATGATTGAGCTGAAATCTCTGTGAAAGAAGGCCCTGTTACGTTTTGGAGAACAGAAAAATACCCGTGTGTAAAAGGGCCACTCTCAAGCTGCTGTCGATGTTCTCCTCAATATATGTCTGCGAGTCCCTGTTTATTACCTTGAAACACATGAAATCAAGGCATCGGTCCGTTCTGAACGACACTCACGTAGAGGAACTGATCAGAGGGGCTACAATTTCATAAATAAACCTGATCTGCAGAGGATTACTAGAAACAAGAGATGCAAGAAATCCCACTGAGATCATCATCCCATCACTCCAGCAAGGTAAGAAATTCTGAGATGTAGTTTGGAAAACACACCTGACTGTGCATGCGTGTGTAAATATTTTAATATTCCATCAGTTATCAGTTTTTTGTGCAAAAAGTCAATCATTAGTTTAAAAAAAAAGAAAAGTTATAAAAGTAAAACATTTTTACTGAATGTCAATATTAAATGTATGCTACAGACATCTGAAATGTAATGTATTTAATGTGTTTATTGTGAATATGAATTACTGAGACACCAGAAGGATGCTCTGTCCAGATGTTTGTGTATTTATTGGTGTAAAGGTCATTGAAAGAGGAATGTTGAGATACCTCCAAGGTAGTCGCTGTGTTAACTCTGGCTAAGGTACATTTGATGTGTGTATTGAGGGTGGACACTTCCCTTGAAATAAACACAAGTACAATACTTGCTGTTGTGTTGTAGGGAGAGGAGTGTTTTATGGAAAATAATACGTGTTTGTGTGTGGACGTCTTGGCAGGTTAGTGTGTGGTGTGGCTCTTTGACTCTTACAGTGAAAACATTGGGCTCTTAGTGTCAAACTTGTTCGCCACCCCTGCCTTAGTTCATTACAAGTAGATTAAACCAGCAAATTCCCCAAATCTCAAATGAGTTAAAGACAGTCAGATTTCTTGTTTCACTTCTTTTCCTTTTGGGTCGGTGCTTGTTGTTGTTGCATGGCATTAGTCCGTCAGTTTAGGCCGTGTCACATAGCCACTACATACATGTTGTGCAGATTGCATTAATGAAAATTTGGTCATATGTGAATAGTCGTGGAAAAAGTGAGAAAAGTTGTGGTCTTTATGTAAAATTTTCACAGATGTATCAGGAATGTACCACGTTAAAACAAACAGAAGAAGTACGAATAAACCACTGAAAGAACATGTAAATCAATGTAGAACATGAACTGTGTGTTATTATAGCGCTGTTTATATGCTATTCATCAGTGTTTCATGCAGCAGTGACGTGATTTTAGAATGTCATGTGCCCCGTACACGCGATAAAAAGGTTCTACATGGTGGTGGTACATGCGGGAAAAGTTTGTTAGTGGAAAGCTACAAATTTGCTTACACATCTTGCAAAAAGCACGCACAATTGTGTAAGATTTACATGAGAATTGCATATAAACTATGTAAAATACACAAACTGCGTAATTCTCAACCGGCCCAAAACCGGTTGACCGAAACTGACGACGGACATCTCCACACATCGACAGATGACGATTCACCTGTATCACGAAAGACCAATAATTTATACATGGAAAATGCACAAAATGTACGTAGTGGCTGTGTGACGTCCCCTTCTGGTTCCGTTTTGTCAAAAGAATAACAAGCCAGCTTTGCCTATACTGTATAAGCACTGACCATAAAGACCAGATGTACTTCTGACTTTCCCTTTCTCATTATTTATGATCAACATTTCCAAATATTCTTTGTTTGAACTTTTTTGAATTTGTTTTGAAGGCTGCTATTTTATTTCTGCTCTTTGTTCCAAAATGCTTACGTCACCAACTATTTCTTTTTTACTTTGTCCTTTTGATCTTTTGGAGAACTTGTGTGCTATCGGTTCGTTGAACCAAAACAGACATTCGTTGCAATAAAAAGGAAGCGGTCTTTTTCAGGCAGACCCGAGGTCACTGTTCGGTCCACATCATCTTTCAGCGGACTATTCAGCAATGAACTTTGATGTGGACAAAACAGCTGTGGGTTAAAGCACCCCAATACTCAATAAATTACCCTATTGAGCAACAAACAATCCACTCTTCTTTGGCAGCTCTTCTGCATGCCAGTCGTTAAGGTAACCACTGGAAAACACAAGGTCAACCGGAAATGCCAGGCAAGGTCCTTCTTTTTCATCAGTGCTTGACTGAGAGATGACAGCAGCTATGAGGTTCCCATGAAAGTACCGAGCCACGGACTGCAGAGGCAGTCACGCATGAGATAATGCAGTTTGTATTGGCTTGAAAACAGAGGAAAGTATTTTTCTCCCCAAAGCATTCAGCCATTGTCGTCAGACACTCACTTGTCTTCTTACTTTGAGTAAGGAATCAATCTGCTAATGGACACCACATTACACTCACTGCCAAAAGTTGCTCTCCTCTGTTTTGTTTTTTTCGAATCTAAGTACATGCAAAGTTACATAGGAGGAAAACTAAGCAGGGACTCTTCAGACGGTCTGAAGGTTATATAAATGTTTGCATCATTTTAATGAAATGTCCTGACACAAAGTAAGTGGAATCCTTAAGATTGTAATTATTTTGACTTCGGCTAACCTGTTAGAATACAGCTCTAACAGCTCCTGTCCATTGTGTTCAATGTATTTTGGATTTAGAGACCAAGTTAAGGGGACATTAATTTGTGTTATTTTGTAATTACAAGGGGCAACAAGGTATTAAAGCCCTGGCAATTTATTTTAAAGTATTTTGTTTTCCTAAATAAAATGCATGCACATCTGCCTTGCTCCCTCCACGTGGTTGTTAATCTTCGCTCTGATCACATGCAGGATTTATAACCGAGGCTCCCTCAGCTCTACATACTGAAGCCTCTTATACTGAAGGCAGAAAATAGAGCACAAATCAAAATAAAGTATGAAGGGAAAAGCAAATGACAATTCCGTCTCAAGTCCCTCGGTGACTTTTCCTCTTCTGAATATTGTCCAAAAAGGGGGATTAAGTGCAGATGTTTTGCTAAAACCACTTCCATGCATGCATATCAGTTTACACGCAAGCAGAAGGTATTAGCGGCATATCCTCTTTTGAGAGGCTTTATTGGGAACTGTTTTTCCTCGGATAATAATTCCGAGGCTTTTCTATATTCTGCGTTACATAATAAAGACTTTTAATATCCACAGTGAACATTGCAAGCTTCAGTAAATGGATGAAAAACAGATGCAAGAGAATAGTTTGTGGTTAGCAAAGTCATAAACATTTTCTTTTTGTGCACAAATCTCTAATTTAAAGTTATGGGAAGATAAGTCAACTGTGATGAAAATACAACAACTGAAAATTCCTTCTATAGGATAGAATTCTGATCGCTTGAAGACCTGAGTTGTGTGAACAGATTTCCGGTCATTTTAGCCGCACAACAACTTGATTGTGTTCTATTTTGGGGAGATACACTCACAGAATCCATCTTTCTCTCAGATTGTCTCACATTTTTCCACAAAAAATATTTCTTGGTTTCCTCATTAACAGCGAGGACCTCAATTGCAGCGCAGGCATGTGTAATCCCAAACCATTATTTTACCACCACCGTACCTGTAACCGTAACTTGAGGTATTTTTTAAGCATCATTCGTAAATGTGTAAATCAAGCAAAAAGGAGAAGGGGCACAGTAAGAATTGAAATATTACAAATTTTGAGAGTTTTTGTTTTTCATTATAGCATTTAGAAATCTTTTAGAAACCTTTGCTGATCCTAAACAGTTTTTGGGGCCCTCTGAGTGCTTTTTAAAAAGCAAATCCCATCGCACATGTTTCTTTACAATTACTTATACATACTGTTCTGCTACACCTTCGCATGTAGCAGAAGATTTAGAAACTGCAAGGATTCTGTGCTTTAGTTTGGGTTTCCTGTCGTGTTCTTGGTCATGTGAGTTGTTCCTCAAACAGTCACTGCTGGTTCATGTAGATCATTCACAGCTGTTTTCATTTCTGTCAATCGCCCTCAGTCTATTTAAGTGTGTGATTTTCAGTTATTCCTTGTCAGTTCATCTGCTCTGTTCTGTTCTGCCTTGCCACATTTTTGGTTCTTCATAGGTTTCGTCATGGTTCAGGCCATGTATTAAGTATTTTAGTCTCTGTCACCATGTCTGGTCTCCTGCATTTTGGGTCCTACACCTCCAGTTCCTGACAGAAAATATATCAGGTCAACAGCAAAAGAGTCATAACAAGTAGCTACAACTAAAAGGAAACTGGCATTCACAAAACGGTTGATATTTTGTTTTTTGTTTTTATGCAGAGATCAGATTGCATGAAACTTGTTTCCTTAAATAGGAAGAAAATAGTTTTTAGCAATAGAAAAAAGGGATGTAGTTGTATTAAAGACCAACTAAAATGAAAATTGTGATATTGGTGTTTTTTAACGTGTTCTTGTAGCATTTTCCTCATGATAGAGGATTTGTATACAAAAATTAAGATTATAACTGTGTTGCTGACTATTTATTTATTTAAATTGTTGAGAATCAGGAACAGACCAAAAGATGGAAAAAGCTTGTCCCTATGCACAAACCCCAATCAGCAGGCCACAAGATCCCTGCTCTAGACAACTAGATCTTCGTTTTCTTCGTCTTGGCTGACATCTGGCTCAAAACTGCACGGCTGGACAGCTCCAATATTGGTCGCCATTTTTGTTGCACCCATAATGTTAGATTGAGGGTTGTGATGGGCAGGGAGCCAGCAGAAGAGTGTGCCAACAGATGGATGATGGGAAATTAGGACAGGTTTACTCTGCACCATAGGTCCCGCCCACATCTCAGAGGTCAACTCCTGCTGTTCTGCAAAAACTAAGTCCTAGAAAACAACACAAGGATTTGGGCTAAAAACAGAATAATCATAGTTAAAAGACCTCTGGGTACACTTTTACAAGAGTTTAAAAAATTACCAGAGTGGAAATTCATCAACAAAAAACAACAACCTGTTTTCTCTTAGATTGCAGATGCATATGCGTGTATTACGGGACCAAGAATCTGATGTCACTCGTAGCATCTTAAAAAAAATGAAGCCTGAAGTGGCATTTTCACATTTAATTAAACTCTGCCCCTCTGAAAATGCTCATCATGGCAGAAGTCAGATATACAGGCCAGTAAGTTTTGTTGAATTCTCCAGTCATTTAGACACATGCCAATCAAAACCCCAAGCCCCTACTTACAAATGTGTTGCAACCTCAGTAAAACTTATGATCAAACCTTAATGATTTATAAGCAAAAAAGGGTGACAGGGCATTATAATTAATAAAAACGGTTATCTTGTGCACACAAGCAAAAGAGCTCAAGTCATTATCTGGATTAATAGATCTGATGCTACCTTCTACTTCAGTCAGTTTTTATGTAGACCAGTTGAAAATATTTTTTTTCCCAAATAGAGGAATAATTATGTCAATTCAGTTGTATTTCTGTTTAATTCACAAGAAAAAACTCAGACTGAATTATATTTCCCAAAATGTTTTTAAATGTTAGTTGTGAGGAGCCAGCTAAGTTCTCTTTGCAGGAGAAGGCTTTTATTGCCAATGCAGTGACACTGCAGCACTATAAAGGAGATTATCAACTTGTGTATGATGTTTGGGTCGCGAGGTTCCTCTGTATCAGCAAGTGGCGCAGAAGTAATGGAATTGATTCAGTAAATCTGATAACAGTATTATCACACTGTCAGATGGTGGATTGGATTTCTTTCCCCAAAGGCTGGGCAGTTTCAAAAATTTAAATTTCACCCTTAAATAATCAGGAAAAAGGTATAGGAATGCAGCTGGTTTCTACCACTGACGTTACAATTTATTATTATAGATTTTTGCTGCGGATTTATTGTGATTTATTGTTTCCTTTTTTTGTGTTTGTTTAAGAAAAGCTGCTTTTAATGGCCAGGCCTCTGACTATGTTTCCCATCTGCTCTAGTTGCCCGCTTCAGTCCTCAGTTTTCAATTACTTAAAGTCCCAAAGACGTGTACCAAAATGAATGTAAGTAGCCCAGAGATTGTGCAAAGCCCTGCCTTTATGCTTCGCCTGACTGACAATGTCGAGTCTTTTAGAAGAGCTTTTAGTTCATTGTTCTGTATCTTGTATTATTCTGTTTCTCTCCTTGACTGTAAAGCATTCCGGGTTTGTTTTCTGTGAAAGGTGCTATACAAATAAAGGTTATTTATTTACTTACTGAATTACTTGAGATTATTCAGATTCAGAATAGAATTTACAATTCTTTTGGAATCCAATTTAGGAAAACCTGACAAATTTGGAAACACCAATTAAATAAAATGTACCTCAACTGGAACAAGCAATCATAGTAAATTTTTGTGAAGCAGAACTTGTACTCTGGGATTTCAACCGAGTTTTTAGTGGCTTAATACTGTTTTAGTGCAAAGTAAATACTAATTGGAATCTCATCTTAAGAGGAGTAACATTTACAATCAGATCGATCTAAGGGAATTAGTTAATAGAATCCATTGTTTCAAATACCATTTGAATTGATGCACAGTAAGTTTATTTTACTAAGATATAAAAAGGACTAACGGCCATAACAGACAACAACACACATGTGAAGACAGCAAAAACTAATCAGTCTATCATTCCAGTCCAATGTTTTGAAACACTTTAGCAAATACATGTGACCATACAGTGTGCTAGAATGTTCTAATGTTCCCTTTGGATTCTTTGGATGTGGAAAAACAGAAGTGGACTGAACTCTAGGAAACTAAAATGTGAATAGGTTTGACATTAATTGTTTACTTGTTTGTTTGTACATATATTTAATTTACACTTGATTATCTTGCAAGAAATCCAAGGAATGTGGAAAACCTCACCTGTTTAGTATATCAGGTATTTATCTCTGAGTCACACTGGTTGAATATTTGGCTAAAGACGTCCTCGATCGATTTTAGGTCAGTGAATCAGATCTTAAAAATGAACCAATATTGACTATGAATCAGATTGTCAACCACAGATGATGATATGAATCAAATCGAGGCTTTTCATGAGAACGTTGAAAGTTCTTGGTACTATCTAGCTCACTTCCAGACAACTGCATGTGGTTGAGCTCTGTCCCTCCACGACCCTGAACAGGATGAAGTTTGAGTAAACAACAGATGAAAAAGCTACTTTGTACACAAACTTTTAAATGTGTTTTTTTTTCTATAGGCCAGCTGTTCCATGTTGAGCATAAATCAGCATGAACCTTCAGATGCAACTGTCCAGATACAAGCAGGAGATTATGATTTCTAATCGTACCAGACTCTTTTTTTTTCTTTTTCTTTCCTCCTCTCTAACATCTTCACTCGTTATTTCCGAGGAGCTGCATCAAAGTGAAAACAAGCCAAAGACAGATTAAGATGACCTTTGGTGTCGTGGATTAGGAATGGAAAGTAAATCTTCCGGCTCAAATGACATCTTTTGAAGACAGATCTAATCCAGCTGCTCGAAAATCACATTTCCAACAATTAAGGAACATCTTGTTCAAATCTAAACTGGTGTGTGTTTAGAACAAATTCGGAAACTTTTAGCGTTGAAGGGCTTTAGTGTCATGCCAACAAAATCCGGTCACACATGTGACATTTCTCAAGTGTCCCATCAGACTGTCAGGCGTTTCACTAATACAATTCTATTCCAGTAGAAATTGTTGACATTTTAGCAAAATTGGAATCAAAGAAACCCTTTTTACTATTCTTATAATAGCTTTTTCTCTTTGACTATCATGAATAATCAGGCTTGTATGTTGTGGAAGTAGATGAAACTGAAACATCCTGGATGGGCACCTCCCATCACAGCTGTTCTGGTGAATTATGAGCACCCTATCGCTACTACCACCACCACCATCCACTCCTTAGGTTTTGTG
>CM074497.1:12684015-12696464 GCA_037389245.1 Oryzias sinensis | reverse complement strand
ATCACCTGTAGAGGTTTGATTATGCAGGCTGCTAGTCTGCCTAAAGGTGAGGTCTGATCTACCATATGTTGTAGAGCAGTGATCCCAAACCTCGAAACCACAAATACCAGTCGGTACAGGGCTAAAGAGAAGGGAAAAAAATCAATTTGCATTTTATTTATAATATGACACTGAAGGAAGTTTATTTTGGAAATTTACTGGATTTTTCTCACTTAAAGCTACAGCCGCTTTAAGAAAAATTATAAAA
The DNA here is from genome assembly GCA_037389245.1 of Oryzias sinensis. Taxonomy (NCBI): domain Eukaryota; kingdom Metazoa; phylum Chordata; class Actinopteri; order Beloniformes; family Adrianichthyidae; genus Oryzias; species Oryzias sinensis. Next base: position 12,696,217 of record CM074497.1, on the reverse strand, counting down.
CCCCAAGCTAGCATAGTTCCCAAAATCAAGCATATTTTGAAAGTTTCTTTTCGCAAAAGAGAGCTAGTGAGGAAACTGTATTTAACAGACAAAAACCAGGAGTCTTTACTCCAAACACATATTTATTGCAACAGTTGTTCCCATACACCATGTTGTTTCTCTTTCGGCTTTTCCCATCAGGGGTCGCCACAGCGAACGAGTCGCATGGTAAACTTGGCAATGTTTTTACGCCGGATGCCCTTCCTGACGCAACCTTCTCAAAGCAACCGGGCTTGGGACCGGCACAGAAGTAGAGAAGGGAACAGGGAGCAGCCCGGAGTCGAACCCTGGTTTCACGGATAAAAGGCGCCGCAAACCAGCACGAGCTAAACCGGCTCCCTTGTTCCCATACACCATAATAATTAAAAATGCATAGTATTCATTAACTGGCTGTCTAATGTTAAAAGGACGCTGATAATAAAGTTCTTGAAATTGTGGTTTAACATTTATTATTATATTTAGAAAGTACAACCTTTAGTGACCTTTTTTAACAAACTTTTTAGAAGTGAACCTGCATGCTGGCAAAGTGGAGGGGATGTCTTCTGTAAAGTGAAGTCAAACATCAATAATGAGCCCCAAACTTCGGTTAAAATGGACAGAGATCCCAGGTGGATGGTGAAGCTGTGGTGTTCGGCAGAACCAACAGGAAAAATTAGGACTGCTGCTTATCAGAAATTGAGGGCATGAAATTTCCGGTTCCGGGTTACACGGCAGGACGCGTGGCGTGCCTCTCTGCGAATACAACTATCTTCAAATTACTTAAAAGGTTGATTTTTCTCCAAAAAAGAGAGCTGACCATGCCCCCGAAGAAACCCCAGGAATATGAAGACCTCAAAAAAACTCTTGACATTATTCAAGAAACGCTGAAAAGTTTTATGGAACAAGTGTCGGCTAAGCTAACGCCGCTCTGGGAAATGATGGAAGAGTTCCGAAGATTTCGGGCTCAAAACGAGCAGCGAGAAAACCAGGTAGAGATTCTGGAGAAAAGACTGGACGATGTGGAACAGCAAGTAAGGATGAATAATGTCATTCTCACTGGAGTACCAATCAAGCCTCGAGCGAAGCTGAATTCAGCTGGAGCTAGCGCTGCTAATGCTAGCGCTAGCGTAGCTAGCAGTGCTAATACGGAGTTCGATGCAGCGACGCTGGAGCAGCAAATACATTCATTTCTCACATCTAAAGGGATTTCCCTGGATCTCAATACCATCGAGACCTGCCACCTGCTCCCCAGGAGAAAGGAGACGGATAAACCGGCGATCCTCATCAGGTTTGTGAATCACAAACACAAGCTAGCTCTGATGAATCATCGCAAAAACCTGAAAGGTTCGGCTGCTTATCTGAACGACCATCTGACCAGGAGGAATGCTGAAATCTCAAAACATGCACGGCTTCTCAGGAAGCGTAAGCAGATTGAGAACACTTGGGTTAAAGGCTGCAGGATTTACGTCAAACCACTCGGTCCAGAGGACCGCACCAAGGTTATGGTCGTGAACACCATGAAGGACTTTGAGAAGTGTTTGATCACGGTCGTCTGAATCAACGTGGAGTAATAAATCAAAGAGCCAAATAATTTCAAGAAATATGACACCTGGAATCATCACTTTCTCCATAAGTCTGACGTCACCTGAATAACAGCAGAGAGTTCTGACCTGCAGACAATTTGACCTCAACTTTCACCGCAGCTGATATCAGCTGAAGAAGGATATGGACCTGAATCTAATGTCTGCAGACATAACATCGAAGAGGACTATAAACTTTTTTGAACCCAGGAGATCAGCTGTTATCAGTAAAAGAAGAAATACCAACCTTGGACAATCGACAGTTATGGACCCTTTTTACTCTTCCCCTACAGCATTTCTTTATTATAAAAAAAAAAAAAATACAAAAAAATATTAAAAAACGTATTGAAAATTGTTAAATTGATTGACTTTTAATGATATTACTTTACTTTCTCCAAAACTTGATAAACTGATTCAAAAATCTTTCCTAATGTAGCATAACTTTGCACATGTTTTTAACTTTTGATACTTTATGACATTTTTGCTATGAAAATTCCTGAAACAGTGTTGTCTGCTTTACTGATATAGTATTATGTTTTATTCATATGAATGGCTTTGCTAGCGTAGCTATAAGTAACATAATCTGCATATATTTCAGATGATTGATCTGCATTTGCCATGTTGATTTCTAAAATAGTTATTTTTGACGTAATACTTAAGTAATTCATCTTTGTCATGTGCTTTATCGATATCTTATGATTTTTAATTCTGTCTGATAAAAACTGGGAACCGGATATTGATAAATCATGTAATAAAATGGTTACAGTATAATCGGGGTGGGATTATATAAGTTCGCTTCCTCCCACTCCCTTTCAAGCAATATTTATTAATATGTCTAATTATCCTAAGTTTGATTAGTTACTGTATGAATGTATAACTGATGTTTATATTGCTGTTGTGTATTATTTCTACTTAATTGCTTGAAATAAACCATTTCAAATCAAATCAAATCAAAAGTTGAAGATGCTTTTTGCTGAGATGAGTTGTAAGAGTTATGTGTCAACGACATAGAAATGGTAGAAAATACTATGTAAGAAGACTATTGACTGTATATCAGAATCAGTATATGAGAACTGGACCAGGTGCATGTAAAATCACCCATAGAAAATGATTTGCGTCCCGCTCCAACCAAATGAAGTCAATTAAGTATTTTTTTTTTTCATACGGACACTGTCATGTTGGAACCAGACAACATCAGTAAGCAGTCGGTCTGAGTCAAAGTTTCTATAGCAACCATTTAAACTAATCAGGAGTGAGCTTGTTGGAAGTCGCACCTCTACCACTTGAAAGTGGTCTACAAAAAATCTATCAATCAAACATTTCAAACGTTTGATATGAGACCACATGCTTCATTCATGTCAGTTTATAACGAATAACATGAACTACACAGAAAATATGAAAATAAAATAAGGTTTATCAAGAACATGTTAAAAAATGTATCAATGCAGAAATGGTTATTCTGACTAATAAATCAACTAAGTTATGGATTTATTTCTCTTGAAGTCAATGGAATTTTGGCTTTTTGGAATTAGGAGACCATGCATACATAAATACATGCTTACTTAATATACACTTTGCATACATCTTTATATGCAGTCATTGGAAGCACTGGTGAAGCTAAGAAGAAAAAGTCAGAGTAGTGTTTGTCTTGGGAGCTATGTGGTCCTGAATCTCTAAAGGAAATCTAAATCGCCCAAGAGCTAAATGTCTTTTTTTAATCCAGTTTGTGAATTTTCCTGGTAATCTCGTGCATAGACTAGCTTTAAATGAACAGGCCAGATAAATGAAATAGGACAGATTTGGTTGTGAGAAGTATGAGCCTCACTCTGCAGGATTTACTGCAATAAGGCTCCCGGTTGGCTTTATTAGATGTTCTGCTTTGAGTGCAGATGCAGTCAGTTTTACGAGACAGCAGGTTTTCAGACCACCGGGAGGTCAATCATTCAGATTACCAGACGTTCACCCAGTGTTGCTCAGAGGATCCAAACTGCTGAGCATCATGACTTCCTTTAGTGGATTTCTTTTCAAAAGAAATATTCATTCCATTTCAAAAGAGAAAAAACTAATTCAGAGAGAATCATGTATGTTTTGCTTCTATCAATCACTAATATTGCATGAACTAAAGGAACCTTCCTACTTTCTTATTCTGCGTGAACGACTGCTCTGCGTTTGTTCACCTCCTGTACACAGCTGGTGGGTAAAGGCTGTTGCTAGGACACCAAATTCTATATCTCAAAAAATGAGACAAATGTTTGTTTTAGCTGGATATTTCCTGAATTTGTTTTGGTTTTTATTTGCTTTTTACGTGCTAAAAAACAGAGATTTTGTGACATAACGAAGCAACATGGAACAAATTTAACGTGACGGGTTTTGCTGCTTGAGGGTTGGTTAATTGATACTTACATCTTACAGTAATGTATGCACATATAAGGTTTGCTGAAACGACACAGCTGCAACAGTCGAATCACACAAAAATGGCTCATAAAAAACTAATAAAAATTTTCATCCAAAATGCAGCAATCACGGTTTTGCTGGGGGGCCTAATGAAATTTGTCAACTATATATTATACTTACTTGCTTTGACCAATGCAAAATAATTTTTACACTTTTTACACTAAGTATAGATTTTTCCATTTTATAAATGTCTATAATGAAGATCTCACTAGAAACATAATCCAGTTGTTGATTAGAGAACTGATAATCTACCATAACCTCCTGAGAGTAGTACTTTCGTTTGGATTGCTCTTTAGTTTGACATTTTTGCTCAAGTTTTAGAAAGTCTAAATTTCTCCATATGTGCACAAAGGGTCTCAAGAGGACAAGACTAAAACAACAAATGTATAGCTAAGCCTCCTTTTTTAAGAGCTAAGGGGCTGGGGGGTGACACAGGGATGACTTCTAGTTCTGCTCTCCATTTTTGCCCTGGAGCAACTCTATCTGTAAGTCACCACCGGTGTCCCTTGTTGATGTATTAAAAAGTTGAGTGAAAAGACAAAAAGATTGTGGTAAAAAAGTTGCTTAATGTCTTTTTTGTTATATTAAATATTTATTATATCCTTATATAAATGTATACAATTATTCTAAGCATGAAGCCCATACAAATAAATGTGTTTGCATGTTTAAGCAACTGTACTACACAGCAGTAATTATGCAAGTGAACGTTACATTCGCCTATCCTCTACTGCTTATCCAGGGCTGGGTCAAGGGGGCATCAGTCTTAGCAGGGAAATGCCCAGATCTACCTCCCCCAAGACATTTCTTCCATTTCTGTCTGGGCACTCCAAGGTCCTATGAGGTCAGCTGAAAGATGTAGTCCCTGCAGCAAGTCCTGGGTCGTTCTCAAGACCTCCTCTTAGTGGGATATGCCCAGAATACCTCCCAAAAGAAGCATGCAGAAGGCACTGTAAAGGGATGCCCACAGCAGCTAAACTGGCTTCTCTCAATGTGGAGAAGCATAGGCTCTAATTCAAGCTTCTCCCGGGTGACAGAGCTCCTCATCTTATCTCTAAGGGAACACCTAGCCTCCCTATGGAAAAAACGAATTCCGTCCTTAGTAAACTTTTCACCTATTCAGAAAGGGAAAACCTGAGAACCATGGCCTCCGACTTGGAGATTCTAATTCTCATTTCAGTTTCTTCACGGTCAATTGAGAACCGCCACAGTGCACTGAAAGTCCTGGTTTGATGAAGCCTGCACAGCAGGCCTACATACAAAAAGCACAGGCAAAATGTTTCAGTGACCAAACTCTCTGCTCTCCCTACCTGAGTCTAAAATTTTGTTTCAGTCCAAAAAAAAATTAAAATAGGACATCCCTGCTGGAGTCTAACATCCACTAGGAACAGCTTTGACTTACTGCTGGCAATAAGAACCAAGAAACCAGATGGCCTTCGGTAGGGCGCCACAGACTCCATATTCCCTGAGCAACTCCTTCAGAAGACTGCAAGAGACAAATAAAGATAGATTTTCCAAATCCGCAAAGCACATATGGATTTACTACACCTATTCCCATAACCATCAAGCATTCTGTGTAAAAAAGCCAATCTGTTGATCCAAGACCAGGACAAAAACTACAGTATCCTTCCTGAGTAAGAGGTTCTCTTCTCCTGTGCCTCTGGAGTAGACTTTTCCTTTAAGGTTGAGTAGTGTAGTTGGAGCACACCCTCTGGTCCCCCTTCTCAAGAAGAGGGACCAACAAGGTCTTGTGGTACGCAGAGTGGACCTCGTCTACCCCTGGTGCCACTAAATAACTTTTTGACTACCTTGGTGTCTTCTGCCTGGATGATATACTGGCCCATTACTGAGTCCCCAGCCTTTACTTCCTTAGTAAAGGTAAGTTCACAAGATTAAGGAGTATGCCTTTCGCCAATTGGCAATGTCCGCAATCGAGGTCAACAGCTTACCTACTGCACCCCCCTGATCACACCCTTCCAGGTGTTCCTGTTAATGCTCAAATGGGGGTTTAAGTCTTCCAAAAAAATAATCAGGGCATACTCTGGCACTCAGGGCACACTTAGAGACTCCATGAAGGCCTGGTATTCTTTTCTGCTTTTTGGCCGTTTTGGCCTGTAAGCCAAAGAGACCTGTCCCACATCCAGGGGCAAAGGGGCATGACTCTCTTGTTCATTGGGGGTGTACTTCAACAAATTGCGACTAAGCTTGTAGGCAGTGACCAAATCCACACCAAACCGCCACCTCTCACCATGGGTAACCCCAGATTGAAAAGAGAGTCCACTTTAGAGTTTTCTAGAGTTGTCTAATTTTTACCAATAAAAGGTTATTTGGGTTAGACTGTATTTACAGCCAAGAGTTGACTTGCCATGTCTAAACTAACCAGGCGTCCACACTGTCCTTCTGTCAGGAGTACACTATCGACGTCTTCTTTCGTCAAAGTTGGAGGGATGAGAGGCTGAAGTTTGATGGACCCATGCAGGTACTGCCTCTCAACAACCTGCTCGCCAGTAAGATTTGGACCCCTGATACGTTCTTCCACAACGGAAAGAAATCAGTGGCCCACAACATGACGACTCCCAACAAACTGCTGCGACTGGTTGATAACGGGACTCTTCTCTACACCATGAGGTGAGTTACTTTCTTTAAACGTTCAGTTAAAACATTTCCATCCTTGAAAATCCTTGGAAAGTCTGAGTTTATTGAATCAAAAAGGATCTTTGTTAATATGTGAAACTTATAATCTTGGCTAATCTCTATGATTGGAAAAGAGTAGTAAAAAAATGAAAGTGAAAATGTTGAAGTTAGACATAAAAGCTGATGAAAGTTGCACTTGTTAATTGCACCAGCTCTGGGAGCTGATAGAGTTTAATGATGCACCTTTTTAAAGCAGTGTCTAAAACATGTTCTATCACAGCCACACACACGTGTGCAAACACTGGTCTTCTCTGAAAATAAACTCTGGGTTTTAGACAAATAGTGTCCCAAATTAGACACCTGAAGATCACACAGCAAGCTCTGGGAAATTATAATGGATGTCTTTGACCACCGAGCCATTTCAGGGGCTGCATGATTAATGGGGAAAATAACTAAAAAGTGCACCTGACAGTTCCAGAAGGAAAGTCTGGAGCCTGGCGTGTTTGTGGTTTTCTATTTCATGGCAGTCACTTCTGCTTTTGTTGAGATAATAAACTGATAGCCCAAATGTCAACGTTTTGATGGTGCAGAATGTAAAATGCTATGATAATGTAAAAAGAGAGAAAGGTTTCCCTGTAGATGTGGACAGATCATGGTTTGAAACCAAACTAGGCCACGTCTTTCACATGGATCATTCCATCAAAGGACTGCGCGCCTTAGGTACACTGATTACCATCAGCCTCACTCACAAGTCACTGAAACCTGTAATTCACTGGAACAAAGCAAAAATAATTAAGTCTGTGCGGCTCTGCATCAGTGCCATGAAGGAAGACGAATTTTTATGACACTCGTCCACAAGGTCAGTATTGATTTCCAAGGGTGAAAAATGAAATGGTGGAAAGAATTTCATTTTCTTCTCCCATGTGAGCAAATCTGATGTAGCGGCAGTTCTGCAAAGGGCAAGAGAAACTGATTCAGCATTACCAACACTGCCTTGTTTGCATAACTGAGTAAATGTGTGGAAGGATATGGATTAAGTTGTGAGATGATTTCAGTCTACCCGTGATCTTCTTATCAGCTTGACAGAGCAGCCATTAATGTCATTATTCCCTGCATCATACACTCACAGTGATAGTTTATCCAGATCTTGCTTTTTACACTGTAGATTTAAGTAACTAATTCCACATTGCGGCATGCCTTTAGAAGTATTTGCACATGTGAAATTCATGGCCCTCTTCCTGCATAGTGTCAGATGATTACTTGATGCAGTTCTCAATAAACCGTTCCTGCTGCAAAGTTAAGGAAACATTTAAAACGTGCTCTCTGCACAGGTCTTAAGCTTGAATATGTAAATCCATTTTACAGGATGTGTGGAGTGCATCAGTATAGCACCCTGTGTTGATTGGCATTTCTCACTAGACAACTGCTTAAATCCATTAAATCAGCGTGTCTCCAGAAGCCAAACTGACAAATGCGGCGCAGGCCTCCGCTCTGCAGGACTGCATCATTCCTCTGAACAGAGCGAGCTGCTTTTGTCTGCCAGAGCTGCTGCAGCCGTGTTCTTCAGGAAGCATTTATCACTCACTGTCAGTTCACTTCAGCATTGGTCTTTGCTTTCAACTTCAGCTGAACCTTTTTTTCTTATAGTCCCTGGTAAATGTTCAACAACTGTACAAGTAAAAAAAAGGACTGATCGTTTGACACATGTTTAGTAGTTGGACATTAATTATTCAAAAGACAACAGTCATGATTTCTCAAAAAACCTGCACACCAGTAGCTTAATTTGGTAGCCACCCACTGGGTGTCAACTCGACAACTGTGAAATTTAGTGACTCCACTGTCCTTCAAAAGTCTCAACAAAGACTAAAAAATAGGACCTACAAATCCCAGCTCTATGGCTATAAATTAAGGTTAAACTGAGGTGAATAGTGTTGCTGTGACTGTAACAGGTTTGACCATTTTTTGCCTGCAGACAGCCTGTATCCACCCCTAAGGGCAGTCGTGGCTAAAGCCAAAGCTTGACCAAAAGACAATTTATTGTTACAGACTGGTTTAAAGAAAAAGTAGGTGAGCCTAGGCCAGTTCACCAGGTAACCACTAGGCTATAATAATTCCCATGTATTTTGATCTTAAAACAACCCCCCGCTTCACAACTGAAATAAACATACTTGGAGTCTGGATAATTTATTTTTTGTTAGATAAAAGATCTGATCATTATTCTGAGATCCTTTTTTCAGGAAGGTAATCATTTTCTTGTTTTTTTTTAAAGGAAAATGGGAAACAGGTGTTTCTGTCTTTTGATTGACATCTCAGAATGATCTCAAACTATCATCAAATCAAATTCTCTATAGTGCATCTGTCCACACATCAATCACATTAGCAGCGGCTGTACTGTTGTTCTTCTCTGTTGACTTGAAAACTTTTCAACTGAGATCAAAGATATATTTTATTTTACTTCACTTATTCCTTAGAATTTCCTCTAATGAGATGTTTGCTTTTCTGTCTTTGATCAAATCAAGTCTGTTGTCCATGCTATTTCTCTTTTTGCCATCATGTCTATCGGAGTATCAGCACAGTTTGGAAACGAGATGAATGTCATCAATTAACCGCTGAATTAAGTGCCGGGTGATATACGGCGGCGCAGAGCTGGAATTTGATTTATGTTTTATTGCATTAATTTGTGTGGTTATTGAGCTACTTATCAGTAATGAGACAGCGCCAGAGAGCAGCCAGGAGGATGGAGGGGAGATGAAACATGTTGTAAAGGCAGCACAACAAGCTAATTAGAAACAATGAGTTTGACCGTATAGCAAGCCATGATGGTATACAAGCCCTTTGAAAAAAATAAATAAAACTACAATAAATTTCCCTAAGGAATTCTTCTGCGGCATTCAGCAGAACAAATGAATCTGCCAGTTGCAAAAGTAGTTTCATCACAATTATGGCGGCAATTTAAAAGTTCAAGTGTTGCACATAAAATCAATTTAAGTGCCTGATAAACAAGAAGAAAGAGCTGCAGTTGCACACTGAGCTAAATCGTGGTTAAAGTAATCTCTGTTGATCAAACATAATGTTGTTCTGATAGCTTGGAGAGCTTGTTACGGCTCAGCTGTGGCGTGAGCAGCTGAAAATCCTCCAGCACCGCCCTCTTCAGATTTCACTCCACACTTGCATGAATACATGCAGAAGAGTATATTGAAATGCACGCCACGATTTTTCTGGAGACGTGCCGGAATGGCGTCACATTCACATCACAGTGTGACTGCTGAACTGTTTTCTCTCCCTCTGCCCCCGCAGGTTGACCATTCATGCAGAGTGCCCCATGCACCTGGAGGATTTCCCAATGGATGCACACGCCTGTCCACTCAAGTTTGGAAGCTGTAAGTCAAAGAGATTCTAATGGAAGATTACACAGCTCAAACAGCAGTGATTGTTCTCCACAGGTGTCACAGACCTTTCCCCACTCACTGCTACTAGCTTTAGATACCCTTTGAAATTAAAGCACTTTATTATTTCTAGCCACTCTTGGCTGAAAGTGAAATTTTGCCCAGAAACGATTAAAGGCCAAGTAAGTCTCCATTAAATAAACACTAAGAAGAGTAAAAGGTTTCCACCAGCAGGACCATTAAAGCAGGGATATAACTCTGCTGCATAATGGAGCACTGCAGCTGCCAACATTTAACCAATATTATAGTTAGTTGAGGATGTAACGGTATAATAGAACGTATATTTCTCACATATCTGCAGAGAAAAATACAGCAGGAGAAACTGTGAGGCTGGATTTATTTATTTTTTTCTAAAATACTGATGTAGTAAATCAGGTATCAGAATATTTCATTATAGAAAAAATTATAATAATTAATGGGAGGTGGAAATCAAAACAAGATGGAAAATGACACAGGCGCCATGCCTTTAAGGAAACAATAACCAATGATAAAAATCAGGACAAAGATAGAAAATATCTAAAGTTTGAGCAGTTTTTTTTTACCTTTCCAGTTGATCAGTTTGATTTATTTTTCATAAAGTTAACCTCCCTTCATAATCCATTACTTTCTACTTTTTTTCAAAGGTGAAAGCTGAAAATCAGGACATACAATTTGCTGAATGCTCATGTCCAATAAATATTGAAGGTTCTGTACAGGTACACTAAGTATATTTACTCATTTCAGTTGACTTGCAAAAACTGACCAAAATAAAATAAAAATTTGACAAATGGCAACATTTTCATTACAGTAGCACAAATACTTACCTTTTCTACTTACTAATTACTTCAATGAGAGAGTAATTCAGCTACTAACTCAATTACTTTTGGGTACGTAGTGACAAACTATAACTGTTTTTAAAGAGAAGTTTCCAACACTGCTCACCAGTAACAAACCCTGGGAATGACACACACCACTGAACCACTGAGTTGACTAAGTTTGGATGTTTCACTTTTTTGGGTAAATTAGGTTTCCAGCATTTTATGTTCGCAGAACAATACAACAAACGTGTAAAAACCAGTTTTTCAAAGTTTAAAGGGATTCATGTGCGAAGAAGTATCAGAAGATTAATGTATGATTTCCCTCTCCATTTATGGAGCCAGGAGATGTTTCATTGCATGGAGGAGAAAAGTCCTGGGGCCAGTTGTTCAAAAAGTTTAATCTGGATCAAAATGATCCGGATTTAGGAATCACATTTCTTCCTATGCAGGATCAGGTAATCCGTCTTGCTTTTATGCCGGTTTTTCAAAGCAACATTGGACTGGATCACCCTGATCCAGATACACAGTTTTGAAGATTACCAAATCCAGATTACCTGTGCTCTAAATGGGACAACATATCACAACACGGGCTACCAGCTATGTAAAGAACAGGTAGAAGAGCCAACATGGGGTCACTGTAAGAGTTTGTTATTCTGAGACAAAACACAAAAATAACAAACATCCACTTCCATTCATAATTTCTTTTATGACCCCTTATCTGAGTCACAAAAAATTAAAAAACAAATATACATTAACAAATACATTGTGGATATTTTGAAAACCTCTTAGATAAAATGGCTAAATGTCAAATAGATAGCAAAATAAAGAATGTTCAGGGAGTTTTTCAATCTGAGGAGGAGAGACCAGCATTTCCAAGCTCTGCTTTTAGGAGGCGGATCTGCAGTTCTGCTTTGGTTGTTTTTACTTTACTGAATAGCTTAATTCGTAGCCTATGTCTACTGCAGTGTTTTTCAACCTTTTTTGAGCCACGGCACACTTTAACCTTGACAAAAATCCCGCGGCACACCAGCATCCCCCAAAAAAAAAAAAAAAAAGCAGAAAATCATAGTCTGTTTTGATCTATAGCGCCCCCCCCCCGGCAATCTGACGTGCATTTTTGTGATAATTGTGGCAGAAAAAGCAGGAAGTTGCAGATGTTTTTTCTAAAAGATGTAATAAAAGTTAAGTTACATACAAACTGTATGTTCGTTGTGGTTTCAAGACGTGAGGCGCTGTCCCTTTAAGCCAATGCATCATGGGAGATGTAGTGAAAATA